>OY744528.1:69618833-69628833 GCA_963556195.1 Sepiola atlantica | reverse complement strand
CTGCGACTACAGAAATACCAGGAGAAAGTGGACCTTGGGTTTACTTTCGGCAACCTCGTAATTCTAGCTTCCAATATTTTGTCCTTTAGTCCTCACATTTCATGAGCGATGTTTCTGACTAAGGGGGATAAATTGCTGTTTTCTGGGTCGGAATCTATCCATATAACACTTATCGTTGGATAGATTTTGACCTTGAAGTGGTATTGTTTTATCCCCTTAGATCAAGTGACTTCATGCCTTGTCTGGAGCGATTTCCATTTTATAAAAGCATAGACGGACTGTGAGGATCTAAATGCACCCGAGTCTACATTACAGACAGCCTGTTCGCACTCGGTAGATCAAGTTTAAAATTGGCAATATCAAAAATATAGCAGAACTGGGAACAATTTCGTTACTGCAACAGAAAACAATCTGACATGCTTTAACATGAAGTATTCAATGATCAATTCAACGTTGGATCTTGGAAGATAAATGATTTATTCGCCATATTTGTCCAGTAAGCTGCAATGTTAAAGGTGAGAAATAGATAGATAGATAGATAGATAGATAGATAGATAGATAGATAAAGTGTGTGTATGTGAGCGAGAGAGATACTGATAGTTGGTCGTGCGTCTGACGTCACATCCGACTAATTCTTATGGACTTCCTTTCTCACGAAACCCGTGATCCCTTCGTTCGTTTACAACATAACGCCAGATTTATCTGAGAAAATACATTTAGTTAATATTTATACTAGTAAACGCACCCTCCAATATTTAAAAAAGGTTTCTTGTGGGCCGTAGAAGAATTTCTTGTGGATCGTGTGTTTGCAGCACTGGTTTTAATGATTACGATGCTAACTAGTGGATTCATACAATTCGCTTTCATACAAAATTACGATGAGTTGAGAAATTCTGCTTGCATCTAATTTATTTCACATTAGAATTAATAACAAACATAATCGTCCGACGCAAATATATTTGAAACGGTTACTATTTTCTTTTTCGTTCTTTTTTTTTTCATAACCCCAAATCTGTTTATATGTATGAAATACAATGAAATTAGAAATTACTGTTTTTAAAGATCATTATCAAAGTTAGAAATCTCATTCACTCTGTAAAGCGCCATTTCTTTATTTATATATATATATATATATATATATATATATATATATATATATATATATATATATATATATATATATATATATATATATATATATATATATACTAGTAGGACCCGGTTCCCGGCGCTGCCCGAGTGTAATATAAAAAAATTAATTAAACAGCTGACAGAACGCAAATATGTCACATCTGGGACAAAAATAGAAATTGCCCCAGTTTCCTAAAGATGTATACTATATTTGTGTGTTCGAGTTTTAATTTCGGCATTTTGTATAACCGTAATGTATGGTTTAATTCGGCCAAAGTTGGTGCAAATTCTGTAGAAACACTGTTTGTTTTGTTTTGATCTGTCTTTTTTTCGGGTTCAAAAAATGTAGAAGAACTGTTTTTCTTGAGTTTTGTTCGATAAGCACACATTTTGGGCCACTTTATTTTGAAGAAAATGTAAATGAAAATATATTTCTACCTTATCTGAAAGAAATGTTTATTTAAATTATCGTGCTCTATGCTTCATCTAATCCATCAATCTAGACTGATGCAATTTTCATTTCTGTCTAAATCTAGTGACTGTATTTATTGAGCTGGATTTTCCCACATTGGTAACCGACGACCTTGTGTCTAACTCTGCTCTCGTTTGGAAGAAAGTAAATGTTAAAAGGAAATGTTAAAAAAAAACTGTACAACACAAATCTCATTTGTTTTTTTTTACACTTTGTTGCCCTCCTCGTTTGTTCACAGTGTTAAGGAAGGATTATTATACCTGCCTCAGGAACATAGTATCTTGCTTTGCGACAGGTAAGAAAATTAATAATCCTGTTTTATCAGGTTCATTTTCGACAACGTAATCATATGACCAAAAATAACATCAGAAATAAGAATATGTCTTTATGGGGCTCTTCTCTTAAAAAAGGTAAAATTGTCGAGATAAGGGTGTATAAGTAGTGTTGATTTCGATGTGTTTGATGCATTAGGTTTCTTGCCCCTACTCTAACTGATTTGGAAGGGGAAAAACCAACTCTATTATATATATATATATATATATATATATATATATATATATATATATATATATATATATATATATATATATACTAAAAGAACACATGTCCCAGAAGGCGTTAAAGTAATTCTCTGATCAGAACAGTTTTGTTCGACTTTTATGTCCCCTTACGAAGATTAAAATCAAGATATTATGATATTAAACATTATGCCTAGAATCTTTATTCCAATTATGTTACATGATTTTGATTCTAGAAAATATCTAAAATTTAAAGCTTAAAGAGTCTAAAGAAGAAATTGAAATTCAGGGAATCTTGCTTCATTGGTGTCTAATTGATATGGATCAAATTCAGTGTAAACCTGATATGTTTTAATTTTCAAATTGGATGTTGTGCCCAAAGAAACTAAAATTTAGGAAATATTTATTAATTGATGTCTAATACCTATTGTTTAAAGTTCACAAAAATAAGAGGTATCTAAATTTTCATGAAGGGCTGTCACCCTTTTTACGCCCTTTTACGCCCTTTGCATGAAACTCAATTAAACTTAATATAGCCAACATTTAGACCCCTTACACCTGTCTTGTACATACATATACATTAATATATAAACATATTAAACTTGTGAAAGAGCGCCGAAGAAGACATATTGGAATTAAATAACAAAATATTTATCGTCTTAGAAACGATCGTATGCCAAAACTTTGTTTATTTTGAATTCTTGGAACCGATATAAATAATGTTATTTGTTTCAACTTACTCTACCTAACCTATCTTTTATATAAAGTACACTTGTTTCCTGTAACTTTGACGAGAGTAAGAAAATAACCACATGCATTACAGATTAAACTGATCCGCTCGGCAAAGTACCTAGTTCCCCCTGTGTGTTCCTACAAAATATGAAGTTACTACAAATCCATTCTCTAATTATTACATTTAATTCGGGAAAACTTACTCGCACAAAAATAACGAGGTAGCTCGTCCTTTTACCCGCTCTAATTTTTCTACTAATCCTTCCACCCACGTCACCGTGTGATTTTTTTACATTGGCAAAACTTTCACGGACACTAGTAAATTACAGAATAACAGAATAGTATTCTTTCGTTCTTACTCCATTATATTACTACATTACAATACAAAGAAATAGTTTTAAAACGAACACACAGACAAGTATAATCCATTCTGCCAGGATGGCGACAACAATACATACATCGTAAGGTGTTTTCCACTTTTTAAAAAGATCACTTTAGACTAATGATTATTTACTTCGTTCAAATACTTATTCTAATGAGTTCTTCTTTTATTACAGAAAATACTAAACAGAAGACTTTCTTTCTTTCTTTTTTCAATCTACGATCATAATGACTTCTTCGTCTTTTAACGATTTCAAAACATTGAACGGGGTACTTTGGGTCACTTAGCAATTACCAAGCGCATCATCTGATAAAAAGAAATATAGAAACGACATGCCGATTTTTGACAAATAAGCAAGAAATCTTTTACTACTAAAAACTTTATTTAGAATTGGTGGGTGTGGGAGGGATATTACTGTTTTCGATTTCTTCAGATTTCGGCGAATTTATTTTCGTAAAACTAAAGATTCTGGTTATATAGGCGATTACGTGTGAACGTTCAACATATTTCGGAAGACTGAATTACCATTTATTTATATACATTTACAGTAAATCTTTAAAATCATACCGTCATAGTTTACCCTACATAAAAATTTGACACGACTGCAGTGTAGAAATTCCTTTTATTAAATACTATTTCAGTCACGTAAATTATTCATAGTGCAGTAGATTTCGGTATTATTTTCCAAACTTGCCTATATCGACAAAACTGCAGGCGGCATTTTCTCTGTTTCACTTCTATTTTTATGTTACAACAAATAAGTGCTACCAAACGCTATAAAATTTACTTATCTACTGACCTGCATACTTTTAATCTTCTGAAAGTGTTTTAAAACTTTTTTTCTTAATATTTCGTCGATATACAATCCTTCAAAGACAGTAAAACATCCTAAATGGCCGACCCATAAGTTGCTATTGGTGTTTAATTCATTAAACACAGTTAAAAATTGACTTACCACTAACCCTAAGTCCGACTGTCAACACCTCCAGACTTAGAGTTATTGGTAGAGTAGTGTCATTCATGTGTAGTATGGTTATCAGAATATACAAAAAATAACAGACTTTTTTTCCTCACTCTATTTTAGTGTAAGGGTCTTACACTAAAATAGAGTGAGGAAAAAAACAAACAAAACGAAAATGCTATAATAATATCTAGGCGATTACGTGTGAATATTCAAAATATTTAAATACATTTACAGTAAATCTTTACTATCATACCGTTATAGTTTACACACTAAAATAATTAACTGCATTTGTTTTAATTTTTTAACAATAACATTTGCGACGAGGGCAGACAATCACAGACTTTTCTAAATAGATAAAGATAAAAAATTGCCGATCGTCAATAATATCTCGGGTATAATACTGTGTTTCCCTAAGTCTGACTGGCAACACCCCCACACTGAGAGTTATTGGTAGGGTAGTTGCATTAATGTGTAGTATGGTTAACAGAATATACAAAAAATAAAAATATTTTTCCTCACTTCATTTAAGTGTAGGCCCCTCCACCTTTTAACAAAAAATACACAAAACGGAAATGCTATGACAATATCTAGTCGATTACGTGTGAACATTCCAAATATTTACGAAGACTGAAATACCATTTATTTAAATACATTTATATAAAAAAAATTAACTGTTAGACAGCAACCATAATGCCGATTTAAAAAAAAAATAAATGCATTTATTCATTTAAAATTCTAATTTTCGGTTAAAAAAGTCTTCATCTTTTGTGAAATTCTCCCACTTAGTTTTATTATTCTGATACAATCGAAGATGTTGATTTAATGTAGTATAATGCGTTGGTATAAGTAGTCAAAATATTTTCACTGTTTGAAGCACCGATTAAAAAAAAATTATACCGAGGAGAGATCAAACACAATACAGATTTTTTTAAATATATTTATTTATTTAACATTCTTATTTTCGACTTTAAAAGTCTTCATCAGCAAAAGTACAGACGGTACTTCAAACAGTGGAAATGTTGTTAATATTTATATAATAAAATAAGTTGATTTTTTCCGTTTACATCCAGACATAATATCTTAATCACCATACCCTTCATATGTTAAACTGTTCCGCCATTCAATTAGCCTAAGCCCTCATGCGTGTTTCAAGAAATTATGCTTTCATTTCGTCTTCTTTAAAAAATTCTTATATTTCATCCGGATTACCTGCCTCTCCCAAATAAGCATCCCCCAAAAAGGTGACTACCATTTTTACTCTACTAATTATCTACTTTAACCGCTACTCGTTACACCAGTGCCAATTTCATGGCATAATAATAACATCAACACCGTTTGTGTTTCATTTTTGTACGATAGTATTCTTCTCTGTTATCTACTGTACATTTTTGATCGTAATAATGACTGGGATATAACAATAGCGGTTTCATAATTCTTTTCGAACGTTTAACATTCGCATCATCATCATCATCATCATCATCATCATCATCATCATCATCATCATCATCATCATCATCATCATCATCATCATCATCATCATCATCATCATCATCAACAACAACAACAACAACAACAATACCAACAACAAATATAGTTTTAAAACTAAAGTATGTATTTAATTATTAAAATAAACATGTTGTCATTGCGTTTATTGCAGTTTTTAAAAGAAATTATATCCAGGCAATCTAAGTTGTTGGTTCGTATAAATGTACGCGTGCGTAAACGTGATCGGAAGTTATCATTCGAATTTCAAAATAATAATTTTTAATGTAAAACTTTGGTCAGAACATCGCTTAAATTAATATTACTACGATTACTTATGATATTAATATGAACAAAATTCTTGCGTATATATAAGAAAATCGGAAAGCAAAATTAGAAATAAATCGTGCTGAATATTAATTGATTAGGAAGTTTTTCTAAAATTATTATGCAAATAAAGCATCTGGATAAGTGTGTTTTGTGAGTGTTCCAACAAGTATTTATATATATATATATATATATATATATATATATATATATGGTTATCAACTGTAATAATAAAATAAGAATCATTTTTTATTACAAAAAATTTAAAACAGTAACCCATGTAGTTAGGAATAACTCTTTTCAGGCTCAAATCACAGTAGAAAATACGAATGTTATATATCAGTTTCAATATATCATTTTCAATATATCAGTTTCAATTCCCTTTGGGCAAAAATATTCCGACAATAAAAAAAAAATCAAGTTATATCGGTTTACTACCACAAAACGTTCCCGTAAGCTCACCTTACATGTCTCCGACACTAGCTCCTTATATATATATATATATATATATATATATATATATATATGTATTACAACAAAATTAAAACAGTAAACCTCGTAGTAAAGAATAACTCTTTTCAGGCCCAAACCACAGTAGAAAATACTAATGTTATGTATCAGTTTCAATATATCATTTTCAACATATCAGTTTCAATTCCCTTTGGGCAAAAATATCCCCGACAATAAATTAAAAATAACAACAGTTAAATCGGTTTTACTACCACAACACTTTCCCGTAAGCTCACCTTACATGTCTCTGACACTATATATATATTCAAATCGTCCATTTAATATTTCGGTCAAATTAGTGTATATAATTTCCGTTGTTTTTTATGTTCCATTTTTCTTTCTTTTTATATATATATCTTCATAGCTATATATATATATATATATATATATTTATATATATATATATATATATTTATATGTGTGTGTGTATATATATATATATATGTACATATATATATATGTATATATATATATATATATATTATTTCATGTAACCACATAAAATGTTATAAGGAGATATAATCTTTTATATATCAATTTTCAGTATTTTCTTCAACAGTGCTCAATACGTAAGTACGTTATGAAAATATATTTATGCAATTAAGCTACACAGAGGCTTCCGCATTTCATCCTCGCATTTTAGCCTGACGATTCCCTGCGGAGATAGGTACGTATATAGTATGCGCACAAGGATGGATATAGGTACGTATATAGTAGGCGCAGACAGAGGTAGTACTTTTAATAGGGAGACGGTGGCAACGGGGAGAGTAAGCGGTGAAATGGGGCCACCAGGGAAGAGAGAGTCTCGAGCAACACCGAGTAGCCCTGCTAGCCTATTATATAAATAGCAGTTGTCTGTGCGTGTGTGTGCGTTTGTATGTTTGTATGTCCGCAAAAGGCTTTCGCCATACTCGACCTATAACCACGAAGTTGATATTTTCTGAAACAGTGTCAACTCGGACGTATAATATCTCAGAATTAGAAAAAATATACTTTGGGGGTCACCGGAGCTATTTTCTTCAATGGAGTAGCTTTTTTCCTCCATCTTCCAACGTTTTTATTTACTAATTTGAGAAAAAAACAATGATATTATGTATAATTTTAGAAAAAATGCAAGTCATACAATCGGAAATGACATCAGAGGAAGGGAGTGCCGGGAAGAAATTTACTGCCACTACACCCCTTTTTTCCTTCCTTTCTTCTTTCCCTCTCACTACCACTCTTTCTACCTTCCTTTTTTTAAATTTCCCTCCCACCTAGCAACCGAACCTTTTCTTAATAAAAGTCTGTAGTGAAGCAAGGGTTGTCTAATCAGAAGCCTCACATTTTCTTAACAAAAGTGTGTACTTAAGCAAGGGTTGCTCAATCAATAGCCGCACACTTCTAAAAATTTAATAATGTATTAATTTAATTAGAAAACAATTATATTATTTAGTAATTTGTCAAAAAAATGCAAGTCATTCTTGAACCGGAAATTACAACAGAGGGAGGCTGCTGAGAGGGAGAGGTTAAAATTAATAGACGCTAAGAGTGTGTAGTAAAGCAAGGGTTGCTCAATCACATCTGCACCTAGCAACCGAACGTTTTCTTAATAAAAGTGTGTAGCGAAGCAAGGGTTGTCTAATCAGAAGCCTCAACTTTTCTTAACAAAAGTGTGTAGTGAACAAGGTTTGCTCAATCATTAGCCGCAGTATAGTGTACATAGGAAATATCGGTGCTTTTGAAGCATACGATACATAAGAAATATCGGTGCTTCTGCAGTATGGGTACATAGGAAATATCTGTGCTTCTTCAGTATAGGGTACATAGGAAATACCGGTGCTTCTGCAGTATAGGGTGCATAGGAAATACCGCTGCTTCTGCAGTATACGGTAAAACAGAAAATAAGTTTTAGTTATTTTTTCTCGGGGGAAATTTTTTTTTTAACTAAAGATATTTCTTTGGGTAGGGGAAAGTGAAAATTTTGGCGGGGTGGGGGGAATTGGGGCAGGGTGGTAACATTTTTTTCCTTTTAACTGAAAATATTTCTTTGATTGGGTGAGAGTAAAAAAATTTTTGGGGGGGGATTGGGGATGGGGCGGTGAAATTTTTTTTTTTTAAGTAAAAATATTTCTTAGGGTGGGGGGAGAGTGAAAAAATATTGTGGGGTGGAATTTTTTTTAACTAAAAATATTTCATTGGGTAGGAGAGGGTAAAAAAAAATTTAGGAGGGGTAAAAAAATGTTTTTTTTTCTTACAAAAAATAAATATTTATTTTTTGGGGGGTGTGAAAGAATTTTTTTTTATCCTGCTTTTTGTCAATTGTTTTTTGCTTTTTGCTTTTTGCTTTTTGCTTTTCTTCGCAAATTTTGATGTTTTGTGATGGCTTTTCTGGTTTTTATTTGTTTTTTCATATTTTTGTCAATGTTTTTTTTTTGTTCTTTGGCGCCAATTTTTATGGTTTTTGTTTTCTATCTTTAAAATAATTTTTTATGGTTTTTGTCAATTTGTTTTTTGTTGTTTAGTGTTTTTTGGTCATTGTAAACAGGGTGCCTGATCGAGATACAGCCAGATCTGGACGCGTCAAGCAATTATTTGTCGAAGTGTAGAGGTAGAGTAGTATCTATTCTGTTGTGATGATACCATCCTTCCAGGCATTCCTCCTTCCTCTTTTAAGAAGTGTGGAGTTAGTGTAGTATCTGTTCTGTTGTCATAATACCATCTTCCCAGGCATTACCTCCTCCTTTTTGAGAGATGTGGAGGTGATGTATTAACTGTTTTGCTTCCAACTAGCAAAAATATGCGACCAGGGGCTTCTGCAGTATACCGCCCATATCGAATACGTTTTTATGGAGGCTTATGCAGTACTGCGCCTCTATGGAATATGTTTACTTCTTCTTCTTCCTCTTCTTTTTGTTGTTGTTGTTGTTGTTGTTCTTCATGAACAGGGGCACAAAAGCACCATATGAGTTCTTTGATATGGCAGAGGCGCATTAATATGAGTTCTTTTTTATGATAGTGACGCTACATGAATGAACTTGATTTTTGTTCTTTAATACGACAGGGGCGCATTAATATAAGTTATGTTTTTATGATAGTGACACAACATAAACGAACATAATTTTAATTATTTGATATGACATACGATATGTATGCGCACCGGGCGGAGATAGGTGTATATAGTATGCGCACCATGGCAGAGATAGGTATGTATGCGGGAATAGGTATGTATATGGTAAGTGCACTGGGGCAGGGGATAGGTACGTATATAGTATGCACACCGGGGCGAAGATAGGTACGTATATAGTATGCGCACCTGGACGACGATAGGTAGGTATATAGTATGTGCACCAGGGTGGGTATAGGTGCATATATAGTATGATAGGTGCGCATATAGTATGTGCACCAGGGCGGAGATAGGTGCGTATATAGTATGCGCAGCAGGGCTGGGATAGGTGCGTATATAGTATGCACACCAGGGCAGGGGATAGGTACGTATATAG
>OY744528.1:69531333-69616333 GCA_963556195.1 Sepiola atlantica | reverse complement strand
GAAAAAAACCTACACAACACTGTGGGTCATTTATGGGCAAATACAAAGAAAAAAACAAAAAAACCTTCACACGAGGAAAAAAAACTCCTTATAGCGCATTTTGATTTTTTTCGGTACAATGTTAGCACACCAATATATATATATATATATATATATATATATATATATATATATATATATATATATATATATATATTTAGATTTTTCACTTATAAAATAGATCATTCAGTGAAGACCGGGGTTGTTCCAATAAAAACAAGCTCGATGATACTCGATTACAGAGTACAGAGCATTTATATGTGATTTTATGAAGGCTTACCAAAGCATTCCTTTCAGGACACCAATGATCACCATAAAAGATATTTTTTCTTACAACGATAAAAAAAGAAAATCCTAGAAAAAGTCTTAGAAAAGTAGCTCGTGCATTATTTCTTCCACCAAGCCAACAAGCAAATAATCGTTCCCAAATACATTAAAAAAAAACAAAAAACCGGAACAATGTGCGATAATACACTTTCACGTCGGTCGGCACAATGATGAATAAATCCCCCCCCTACACACAAAAAAAACAAAAGAACTAAATCATTCAAGATACCGCTCACAAGTTACCATTCCAATCCAATGATATTATGGGAATTCTAAATCCAACTTCTCACAAAGAAAAATCAACATAAATCTTCGTCCGGTATATATATATATATATATATATATATATATATATATATATATATATATATATATTATGTATACAAAAATGTACAAAAGCCGCTACACTGGCGTGTCGGTGTTCTCGATCTTTAGTTATTAGAAACTAAGATCTCCTCAGGCAGAAAAATCTTATCTTTAACTTTTTAAGCTTGAGCAGATCTTAGTTTATAATAATTATAGAGAGATAACATCGACATGCCAGTGTAGTGGCTTTTGTACATGTCTGTATAAATAAGAATATTAATATAAATAGCTATATTTACTATTGAGCACTATCATATAAGCCCGGTTGAAAGGCTTTGGATTTTTATTTTGTGGGTGTTTACTTACAATGGATAACTATATATATATATATATATATATATATATATATATATATATATATATATATATATATAGTAAAATACTAGGTATACAACTATTAAGCTTTTCTCACGTTGAAGTAAATACTGAAAATATATACTCACAATATATATTATATTACCTAATAATATTATATGTGTATGTGTATTAAATAGTGAAAAATTATATATATATATATATATATATATATATATATATATATATATATATATAGGGCGTAGGATCGTGATTCTCTTCTGAATTTACGATTGCGTTCGAACCTATCTGGCCGCATGAAACCGCCATTTCCTGTATTTATGAGGACGTAAGTCCGACACAACATTGTCTGTAGGTAAATACACTTTAATATTTAATTAAAAAATATTCATAGTTATATATATATATATATATATATATATATATATATATATATATATATATATATATAATTTCAAATTACACAGAACATCATATTAGTGTTTGAAAGTGGAAGTCGCTATATGAATTCCTATTTATAGAAGCTATTTCCAGTGAAATCTCCCATGATCGACCCAGGACCGAAGCAAGGAAGCTAGCGCTGTTCGATACCTCTACTACCAAACGCTATGCATGCGTATAAAAATATACATAGGTTTAATAAGCCTGGGGTTATTTATCTATGTGGATTTTTGCAACAAAAAAAAAAAGAAGTCCCGTTTGTTTGGATAAAGAATACTCATAGTAGCCAGGATCATCTCCAAGTCAAAACGTAAAGTAAACAAGCATCGTAAATCTTAGCCTTTTTGAGACAGGTTTAAACATCGTCCAGGGAATGCGGAGAAGAAAATGAAATCGCTAGCTGAAAAGCAGCACCACGAAACGCGTGTGCGCCCGTCCCTGCCACGCAAAGCAAGCGATGATCGATGCGTCTGGTCAATTTTAGCTGTACGGGCGCTTGCGGTAGCGTAATGACTGTTAGCAGGCGCGTTTCTCACGGGTCTGTGCCACTTTCGTCGGGTGATGCATTTTATTACAAGGAGGAAGGTGCAGTAGCGTTCTGAGGTATTCTGATGTTCTGGTGATGCCTGGAGAGGGGGGGGGGTCAGACCCGTTATCATATGCCCCATAAAAATCAGGTATAAGTCCTAGTACTGAGAAATGTTATGAGAAAGGGAGATAGCTTTGAATATGATTGGACGACCTCCTCATCCACCAATTTTGATGCCTGGGGCCCCTACCCGTCGCCCCCCCCTCTTCCTCTGCACGCCACTTGGGAGAAGGTGATCAACTAATCGGCTTTCGATATGCTAACGTTGAACAGAAAACATTTTAGCTATTAACTCAGTGCATGTCTAGTTCCCTAGTGATTTCCATATCATTAAATAATTTGCAAATTGAATTCTGAAAAAAAAAGGGTTTTAAACATGGAAAAGCAATTTCCAATATTATTGGACAACGTACATGCTCCAGGCTTGCATCATGACATTTTAGAAAAGTAGTTATTTATCTGCTTCCCAACGTAGCAAGTTTTTTTTTTAATAATGTTTCACCATTTATCAAGGGCAAAAGATAAGAATTAATGAGATTGGACAATTGTCAGTTGAGAGATGGAGTTATATAGAAGCCTATCTTAGCATGAATAGTAAGACAAACTCTTATAATATTTAGCAATTGTGCAGTATAGTCAACAGAAAAAAAAGGTGTGAAAAAAACAAATAGTTAACAAATAATTGTTATCAAAGGCAATCAAACTTAGTTTGCTACTTACCTGTCTAATTTATTTGTGTTTTAAAGCCTTTGAAAGCGTTTTTTTTCTTTCAATTAAATAGTTCGGTTAAATATATTAAGTTAGACTCAAAATCAAAACATGGCGGACAGACGCTTCACCGAACATCTCCGAAATCTGATTACTTTTTCTTTTTCGTCTCTCCTTTTAATTCGGTAGAAAAGTGCATTTTATTGCGTTTGGAACAACTGTTAGTTGTTGTATATTTATTTTTTATTGTGTTTTTTTTTTATATCCCAAAAGACGAAAAACTCATCATTCAAACTTCGGGGATGTCCGCCATGTGGCCGTTCGTTCCACCATGTTAAAAATGTAACTCTAACGCGATCGGAATTGAACGAAATATTTTAATGCACGAAACGCACTTTAAAATACTTTAAAACATACAGAAACAAACGATCTAGATATGTAGAGAAGTAATTTTTATTGCTTTTGGCAACAGTTATTTGTTGACTATTTGTTTTTTCACCCTTTTCTTCTATCGACTATACTGCACAATTGCCAATACGGACGTCAAACGAAAGGAAATACACCTTTCTATAACAGCAACGAAAGGTATTTATTTATGTTACCGACACCGTTAGGTGTAGGTTAGTGAAAGTTAAGACTGTCCGAGAAAATAAAAGAATAATACAGTGATGAAGTGAGTAGACTGCCGAAAGTCTACGATCAGTTTAGCTTCAAGTAGAGATAGCCGGTGCTCGGGTGTCCAGTGGACGAAGGCAGGAGAGAAGAGAGGGTGGTTTCCTTCTTTGTTTGCTTCTGGTAAACTCTATGGGCGTGCTGTGAAGGTCTCACGGGTCTCAAAGTAAGCCATTTAAGGATCGGTCGTAAATTAAAACGCCCTGGAAGATGATTGGTCTTCGTGGGGCCAAACCATCTCACAGGGGCTGTTCTCCGAGAGAGAAAATAAATTGCAGTAATTATAACTGCTAGAGGAGAACCTTATGATTGAGCATGGTTTATGGAGTGGACCAAGTTCGAATAGCCATGAAGTCAGTTTAACGAAGAGGGGGGGGGGGCATTATAGAAGGTTATAAAAAGAACCCGTCTACATTTCCCGATAAGAGTCCCGATCTCTGGTATTATCAAATTGAAATGTGAATTTGAGACTCTAAAATCTACACAATTAATGGTCTAAAATCCACGGACTTCCTTTTCTTTCTTCGTGTACATTAATTATAATTAATTTTGAAGAAGACATTTTTTTTTAATTTTCATATATTCAAAAATCAACGAGAGTGGAAAACAATTTATTTAAGTTATTGTTTAACTCCTTAACATTAAAAGACTTAAGTTAAAGGTGATTATATTATTACAATGAAATAATATTAATTATCACAACGCGCAGATCTTAAAAAAAAAAGAATACTATATTAAGCACATATTTAGATTTTTTTAAAATTCAAATGACCTTTTAATTCGATTAAACTAATCTTATCTTTCTCTGTTTTAAAAATAACTAAATGCACATGAAAAAAAAGGAAATGTACCCGTGAATTTGAGACCATTTTTGATTGTGTAGGTTTTAGCGTCCCAAATTCACCTTTCATTTTGGTACCGTGCTGCTACCAGAGCTCCAGGGCGCCTAAAACAAAATGGCAATAAAGTAATACTAAGGAGGAGGTAATGCCTGCGAGGGTGGCCTCTTAGGACCGAACTGGACAACACCTCATTCAAACAGCAAAAAAGGGTGTCTTTTCCGTTGTTCGTTCGTCATGATACCATCCTCCAAGACATTAACTCCTCCTTATGGGGGGGTGTAGTGTAGTATCTGTTCTGAGGATACTATCTTCCCATAATTATTTCCTCCTTTCAGTGGAGGGAGTGTAGCATCTGTTCTGTTGTCATAAGACCATCCTACCAGACATTACCTCCTATTTGGGGTAGGGTGGGGGCTAGGATCAGGGTTAACTAGGGTTAGGGTTAGAGTTAGAGGTAGGGTTAGCTAGGGTTAACGGTTAGTGTTAGGGCTAGGGTTAAGGCCAGTGTAATAACAAAATTTCTGGTACTTCTGCAGTTTATAGACTGTGCTACGTTTTAGATATGGTTTTCAAGTAAAATTCAATTTTACGTTATCTTTTATTTATTAAATTGTTAGGTGAAAGTACAGAATAGTTAACAAAGCCCCATCTCCCCATGTTAAGAATGGGTTTCTAAATAATAACGTTATTATTTCAGCACGGTCTGTAATCTGCAGAAGTGCCAAATTTCTATTAGTGGCGGGCACTAAATGGAAAAGATCCAAAAAGGGTCTGTTTAGGTCAACATAGTGTCTAGGTTGTCAGAATGTGCCAATGATCTCCCTTCCCTGCTACTATTTTCGTATGCATACGATTTTCAGCATGTAAGACAAAAAGCGGAAGTATTAATTCTCTCGTACAAGTAGATAATGATATATCCGAAGATCAAATACGATATTCTTCCTACGTTCAGATAGAATATTATATCTATATGATAAAAATGAATGTGTGTCTGCTTAATCTTTATAATAGATGATACTAATTTAAAAAAAGGTAATGATAATAACATATGCAAATTAATTTTTTATAAGATAATAAGAGGAGGCTTAATCTTAATAATAGCTGATATAAAAAGTAAAGAATGTCTTTCACTTATAATATAGACACACACTTATCTCATTATTATTAATATCATTACTTAAAAAATTACGTAAAAAATAGAAACTTTCCAAAATCACATCATGCGCTTCATTACTGATCATAAACTATATGATCACATCAGTATTCAGAGTTGCGAAAACTCACTGGCATCCCATCAATGTCCTCTGTCATCAAATGTAAAGTCTTGAGATTATTTGGCCACATTAAGCGTCCCGGTGTAAGGCTATGCAAAATATGCGTTGAAGGCATAATACAAGGAAGCCGGTCGAATAGTAGACAAAAGAAAAGATGAATAGACAACGTTTGTGAATGGACGAACATGAACACCTTGGCTCAAGATCGTAAGGCTTGGAGGACACTCAGCCATGTTAGTGCGTATTCTGCAGCTAGCGAAGAACACGTTTATTATTATTTGTACTCACTAGTTCTCACACAGGTCATCAGTGATTGCTCACCGACAATCGGTGGTATTTCCTGGAGTCTGAGTGCCAACAAGTCTCCCCAGATGTCCAGTGTTCTCCACCTCTTTTCGATAGCCACCGCAAATAACCTTGCAGTATCGCAACAGCCATTTACCATTGATTTCTCGCTGGTAAGGACCATTGGTCTTCTCTGGGATTTGGGTGGCAATAAGCCTCCCCAAGGTTCCAGCACTATCTGCACTTCCATGGAGGTCTGGTTTGTGCTGTCCCTCCTCGGTCTTCTCATCCTCCTTGACCCTATGCAAATATTTTGTGTGGTGTTAGCCTAGGCTGGTACCATTTTTTTTGGGGGGGGGGAGTTATTATTATTATTATTATTATTATTATTATTATTATTATTATTATTATTATTATTATTATTATTATTATTATTATTATTATTATCAGTAGTAGTCAAATTGTGAATAGGAATTAAATTGCGAATAGTTAGCGTGCGAGCGAAGTCAGCTAGTTGTACATATGTGCGTACGTAAAATAGCTTGGTGTCGACCCAACTTTCGAGTACACCATTCGGTGAGAATAATAATAGAATATGCAAGATAAGCTTAATTTTACGAGAACGCGTTTCTGCAACTGCGCATGCGTTTTGTCGATTTGAATAACTGAATAAAGAAAAGGAAGAAGAAAAAAAACACCCTTTCTATTTTCTCAATCGAACTTGGGTCGAATCGTGTCTGGCAGTCAGCGACAGTATTTCATGCCGTTTCTATTTGTACGCTGATTATGCGTAGCTGGGAATCGGCACGTGGCGCTATGTGTTGAGTCACTGCACGGAGAATGATCGCCTTCTTTATTAAACACATCTGCAGATGCGTCTCAACGTGTGATTCATTTCATGTGTTCGCGTATACGGGTGTGCAAACGTGCATACGTGCTCATCAGTGTGCATATGCTGTTCCGGGTAGAACACGCTGTTTATTTGTTAATTTTTATTTTACTGATGGCTCACCACTTATCAAGACCTGTTTATACAAATTGTTGAAAATATAAAAATAAAATGAAATAAAAAAAAAACGACTAAAGAAACAACAACAACAAAGTAAATAATTTTATTACAAATGGAGATTTGGTATCTGTCTGTTTTAAGTTGAAACTATACCATTACTTCTATTAATTGTACTAGCAAATATATGCTGCCTCCGGTCGCATATTTTTGCTAGGCTGCCGCGTCAGTAATGAATGCTCACCCGTAAACCGATGGAGCCCCAGTCATATTTCTTGGGTGCGTAGACTGATTTTCTTTGTTTCCAACCAAGAATATTTTTAGTTAAAAATAAAGGAAAAAAAAAATTCGACCCCACCCCAAATTTTTTTTACCCTCCCCCATAAATAGAAATATTTTTAGTTAAAAAAAAATGTGTTTTTTGATCCTATATATATATTATACATATAACTATTTTTAATTAAGAAGAAAAAAAAAGAAAAATAGTAAAAAAATCAAATACAGCGAACACGATTAATTGTTTAAATGATCTTGAGAAGAAGTTTACCTAAATTAAATTCATTAGAATGTCTATGTTTTTAAGTAGTAATTTTTAAATCAATTATTATTTTGATTAAACAATTTGATTCAATAAATTTGTTAAAATCAACAATTTAAAAAACTAAATACAGCGAACACTATTTTTCAAATCGAAAGAAAAGGTGTACCTAAAATAAAACAATAAAAAAATCGGTACTCTTTTACTGTAGAACCCGCGCTAACTTTGACCATGATCCTAACCCTAACTCTAAACCCTAACCTTTACCCCCACTTTGACCCTGACCCTAACCCTAACGACGGGGTCAAAGTTAGCGCGGGTCCTACAGTGAAAAAGCACAAAAAAATCAAATACAGTGAACACGATTAGAAAGTTTACCTAAATTAAATTCATTAGAATGTGTGTGTGTGTTTTTGTTAAATGACCTTTTTTTAATTAAACAATTTGATTCTGTAATCAGTTATATAGTTTTCCAGTTTAATGTGTTAATTTTTTTGTTGACAGAAAAGAAAAAAAAAATCACATCTTTTATTTTAATAAATTAAACACTGAATAATAAAAACATTTTGTGAGTAAAAGCGTAACAGCGTAAAAGGTGAAATCGAAAACATAAACACAGTTAAGGTCGTAAGAAGATGATAATATTGGAAGTGTTTCAAATCGGAAAAAAGGTGTACCTGAAATGAAACTATTAAAAAATCGAATACATTAAACACGAATAGTTTTTTAAATGCTCTCGAAAAAAAAGTTTACCTAAACTAAATTCATTATAATGTGTGCGTGTTTTTTTAAAATAGTAATTTTTAAATCAATTATTATTTTAATTAAACAATTTGATTCAGTGAATTTGTGTGTTAAAACATAATGGCTAATAAGATTAAGGAAATAAACAAACTCAGAACGTTTTAATAAAAACAATCAGAGTAAAAGTAACACGGTAAATGTCAGCGTTTTGTTTACATTTTAAATAACACGCCCGTCTTACGTCCATACTGAATAATCAGAGGGAGGTAACCGATTCAATGGAGTAACGCTGGCTGTTCAATCAGTTTCGCAATAGATAGATTAACTATGTAACTCATTTCATGTATGTATATATATAAATAATAAAAGAAATAATTATAATGTATAAGTAAGATTATTAGCGAGCAAAATAGCGTAAATACATGTGGAAATCTGAAGAAAACAATCATGAGTGTATATTTGAGAATACTAATGTATTAGAAGTTGAAAAGCAATTAATTATGTAAATTGAGAAATGCACATAGTGTTTACGTAGGTTTTTGTAGTAGTATATATAGAAGCTGGCAGACTAAGTAAATAGTAATATTACTCTGATGGAGTTTCGGCTTCAGACAGACAGACAGACATACAGATACATAATCTCCATTATTAATAGATTATTGTACTTCTTACACTAATGGAGATCTGCCTGTCTTAAGTCGAAACTATACCATTATTTCTATTAATTGTATTATTGTACTTCTATTACTTATGGAGATTTGGTATCTGTCTGCCTTAAGTCGAAAGTATACCATTATTTCCATTAATTGTATTATCGTACTTCTATTACTAATGGAGATTTGATATCTGTCTGTCTTAAGTCGAAACCATGCTATTACTTCTATTAATTGTATTATTGCACTTCTATTACTAATGGAGATTTTGTATCTGTCTGTCTTAAGTATAAACTATACCATTGTTTCTATTAATTGTACTATCGTAGTATCTTTTAATACTCTATTTAGTTATATATACTATTTCAGATTAATGTACTATTTTCAATACTCAATTCTTGGGGGGGGGGCTAGTGTGGTAACTGGTTTGTTATGAAATTATCTACCTAGGCATTTCCTCCTCATATTAGAGTAGTGTAATATATGTTTTTTTTTGTCATTGTATCAGCCTCTCAGTTATTACATACTCATTTAGAGGGGGAGCAGTATAGTATATGTTCGTTCGTTTTGATACCATCTACCGAGGCTCACAAAAATATGCGACCGGGAGGAGCAGATATTTGCTCGTAAAAAATATTAATTGAACCAGAAAAAATGTAATGTTGCTGATAGTCATAATGATTTTATGTCCCATTATCGGACTTTGGGTGGGTGTAAAATTCTACTCTTTTCCCCCACGCTGTCGATGGAAAGGAAAAAAAGTGACAATTTAAACGGTGCTTTTTTATTATTAGGACAGATGAACTTTTCATTTTCATTTTAGAAGAGTCAGTTCAAAAATTAGATTATTCAAACTGATTTTTTGATGTTGTAACCATAACCCATAAGGAAAATCCACAGAATCTGTAAGAAAATAAATTTTAAAAAGGCTACTTATGCTGTTTGCGGACCGGGCTGAAATAATTATAATAGCTATGGCTAGTAGTCGTAGCCTCACTATAAGTATAAGCACGGTAGACGGTAGTCATACGAGGAAAAAGTCAACGCTTCTTTTAACATTAAACAAATCTTTATTGGGTATCCGTTGGGGTATAGCTTAGAAAAAGGTAGGACTGGTGTCCGGTGGAAGGAAACGAAGTTCTTTTACTGCCCGGGGAGCGGTGCTCGGAAATCCAGTGGATGAGGGGTCAGGGGAGAGGTGAAGAAGAGTTCCTTCTAGGTTGACGGCTAGGGTTTCTCTGACGATCCGTTCCACCGTTCAACAGGGGTGCAAATAGTCCGCAAGGGACTAGCTGAAATCAATACGCCCTGTGAGCCGATTGGTTAGTTTAAGACCAACTTGCCCACAGTGGACGCATAAGAAATAGGTCCTATTTCAGATTGCTACATCACCCCCTGCTTAGGCAGAAAGCCGACAGAGAATAAGATAGTGCAACAGGACCAACAGAACAGAATAATAAATGGGAATTCCATTTATAGAATGTGGAAAGTGAAAAGTTTTTTTGTTTGTTTTTTTGTTTTTTTGAAAAAAATGTTCTTACTTTTCAGTGAAAAGGTTTGTTCTTGGAAAAATAGAAAGTCATTCTTAACATAAGGAGGTGAGAGGTTGATTACCTATTCTGTACTTTCACCTAACAATCTAATAAACAGAATAGTTAATCAACCCCCACCTCCCCATGTTAAGAATGGCTTCCTAAATTATAACGTTATTATTTCAGTCCGGTCCATAAACTGCATAAGTACCCTTTTAAAAAATTATTTTCTTACTAATTCTCTTGATTTTTCATCGTGGGTTATGCTTACAACAAAAAGGTTTGAATTATCTCCCCTTTCAACAGACTCTTCTAAATAAGAGATGAACATTTCATCTGCCCCAATAATAGAGTAGCAGCATTTAAACTTTATAGCAGGATTTCATTTTTCTATATTGACCAAACAGCGTAAGACAGAACGAGTAACCATTTTTTTAATTTTCAAAATGGCCACCATTTTTTAAATTATTTTTAAAAAATTATATTTTAGATTGTTTTTTTTTTTTTCGTATTGGCACCTCAGATTGTTCTTCATATATTTTAAAGGTCTTGTTTTTTGCTACCGAAAAGAAAAGATCCTGATGGTCAGGTCAGTATTAAAAATACTGGATGGCACTACGAGAAATAAATAAACAAAACTAACATATGGTAGTAGCTCTGAAGAAAGAAAAATACAAATTGCGGCCATTTTGTAAATACAAAGAAAAATGGCAAATCGTTCTGTCCTATGCTATGTCGTCAAGAATTGAGTGATTAATAACGCTTCTTGGTCAAGAAGTGGGTGATCATTTTACATTATATGTATATAATAAAGTAACACCACACTATAAGGTATAACATATCTTATCTTATTTTATTATTTCAAATGTTTGCATGTACTTCCATTGTGTTTACTGGTAAGAAACACGAAAGAAATAGAATCTCACTTTTATTTTTCCGTTGACTGCGTGTGAGCAAATGGTAAAATTTTACCGTGTTTTTTCTCCTTAAAATTTTGTTGCCGAGTGCCCATGGAAGAACTAAAAAATGGCCTCCAATATTCAGCTTGCGTCCTAAACAATTTCTTTTACAACAGAACTACTTGTACATCTGATGGATTAGTTCCATTAGTTCTATTTGAACCCACTGCTACATTCTTAATGGATCATCCAACGTTGAACTTTTTTTCCTTTCCATCTTCAGTTTTTTTTTCTCTGGACATTTTCTACATTTTCCTTAAAATTCATATAACACATTTACATTCACACCTTTTCAAATTATGACTTTTGTTATATCCTTCGCCAACTTATCTATTTGTATTCCTCTGAGGATAAGAATACATTCTTTGAAAAGTCATGGTTTAAGGAAGGAAAAATAAATATTCTTTAACTGAATATGCCTTGTTTTGAATAACTGAAGGCGTAATAGATTTGTCATTCTCACATTTTTTTTTATTTCTCTTCTTTTATTTCTCTCTCTCTCTCTCTCTCTCTCTCTCTCTCTCTCTCTCTCTCTCTCTCTCTCTATATATATATATATATATATATATATATATATATATATATATATATATATATATGGGAAGAGAAGGATGAAAGTAATCCGACGTGATGGGAAAATGAAAAAGGGAAACCAAAAAATGGATGTTTTTTATGTGTACATCAACGTTTCGTCTTTATTTATAAGACTTCATCAGGATGATAAAATAGAGAAAAAATAGAGAAAAAATGTCATGCAAGTACAGATACATGTAGGGTAGACATATTGGGAGGAAAAATAGAATGAAATAGTGGCCAACTGCTGGGTGGACGTCCGTATTTCTATTTCTCCAACAAATACGGACGTCCACCCAGCAGTTGGCCACTATTTCATTCTATTTTTCCTCCCAATATGTCTACCCTACATGTATCTGTACTTGCATGACATTTTTTCTCTATTTTTTCTCTATTTTATCATCCTGATGAAGTCTTATAAATAAAGACGAAACGTTGATGTACACATAAAAAACATCCATTTTTTGGTTTCCCTTTTTTCATTTTCCCATATATATATATATATATATATATATATATATATATATATATATATATATATATATATATATATATATGCATTTTCAAGTATCAAGATCATGTAATGGATTTTGGATGAAAATCGGAATATGGATTCTATAGATAGTATCATTATATCTTGATTTTAATCTTCGTAGGGGAATATAATAGTGATGCAAAACTCTTCTGTTTGAGGAATTAATTTTACCCGTCCTGTGACGTGTATTATTCTAGTTTATTATGAAACGTTTATTATAAAATCCTCCTTCTTTATTCTGTTCAACCTAGGGCTTTTGTATTCTGCTTTCTTTCAAGAAACATTATGTTTCTTTCGTGCTAAATTGTTATTCGAAACTACTTGTCCAATCAATAACGTGGATTTAATGTAACGAAATCGAGAGAATTAGCGGATAAACTAATTCCGAAAAAACAACAACGATGAACTCCCGTGAAAAGCCCATCGTCTCCTTTTCGCATCTTTTTAATGTGAATTGTCATGAATCAACAATAGAAAGGTGCAACCCCCCCCCCCCTCGTTCCCTCGCCCCTAAATATTGGGCGGGGGGGGGGGGCATGAGCACATTTTTGTTGGAAGACTCATCTCTGCTGAACTGCAATTAATTAAGTAGAAGGTCATAAACTTGGAGAGAAAACAAATCCCCGTTATTATTATTATTATTATTATTATTATTATTATTATTATTATTATTATTATTATTATTATTATTATTATTATTATTATTATTATTGTCAGTGAATTTCTTTTGTTGCCATTGTTAGTATTTGATTTTTCATTTCATAATTGAATACTAGGAAAAATGAGTGAACTGTTGAGTCACCAATTGAGCTCGGGTTAGATTGTGTGAACCAGGAAAAAGTGAGTTTGCAAAGCCAATTAAATTTATACAAATAAAAGTCCAAAATCAAAAATTTCGCCCCCCTCTCTCTCTCTTTCTGTTCCCTCCCTCCCCCTCCCTCTGCCCATATAAAATAAGAGCGGAGGTCAAACTACATAGAGTGAGAGAAGTTTAGAGTGATAGGCAGCCACTTAGATGGATCACTTGGTAAGTTAATTGAAAATACTGCAAATTAGAACAATTAAAATGGAAATATATTTTTTTAAATCCACAATTAGCCTCTTTCGTCCCCCATCTCACCCCTTCTCTTCATCTACGGCTAAAATAGTATTACTACTTGTGGATATTTTCTTTTGTTTATAATGGGTTTATAGTTAGTTTATTACCTTTAACTCTCGATAAACAGAGAAAAAAAGAGAGCGAGAGAGAGAGAAAGAGAGAAAGAAGGTGTGTGTGTGTGTGTGTGTGTGTGTGTGTGTGTGTGTGTGTGTGTGTGTGTCTGTGTGATAGACACCGTATAAAAAGAGCAAGGACGTAAAAAAAACATACGGTGATAGAGGGTGAAAGTGATAGACAACATATTAAGAAATGAGTCATTTGGTAAGTTAATTGCAAATTTGGTAAGTTAATTTCAAATTTGGTAAGTTAATTGCAAATTTGGTAAGTTAACTGCAAATTTGGTAAGTTAATTGCAAATTTGGTAAGTTAATTGCAAATTATTCAATTAAAATGGAAGTTTTTTCATAATTCAGTCCCTAAACTGGGGGATATTTTAGCATTATTTTGCGTGATTAGAATGTATATGATAAAAGCCTTAGGGGAACAAACGTTGATTAACTCAGCTGCAGAAGGTTTGACACAAGGTAAAGTGGGCTTTGAAAAGCCAGCGCACGAGGTGATATGCACTCTAGCTTACAAAAAAATGCATGCGCAGTCCCGTCGGCATTCCCCGATAGAGGCGCATCAGGCGTTTAGCAATAAACTAACCCCTTCTCAAAGCGAGAAAGTAAAGCCTGAGAAGGTGGACCTCCTAGAACTGCACAACAGAAACAAGCTCATTGCCTCCTCAAAAATGACCCATATTATGTCGGACTGATTGTCGAGGATGTATCTTCGACTGGTATGAACAAAATTTGTAGCAGTCATAAACATTTGCATTTCTTTCCTCTCGCGGAGAGCAGCCCCTGTGAAGTGGTTGGGTTACACGATGACCGATCAGCCTCCAGGGCATATTAATTTCGACCGAACCTTTGAAGGACTACTTCCAGGCCCTTAGGGAATCACACAGTAGCCAGAAAGAGAGAGAGAGAGAGAGAGAGAGAGAGAGAGAGAGAGAGAGAGAGAGAGAGAGAGCTTCCTAGCACCAACGAAGAAAGACCTCTTCTCACTCACCCCGGTTATACTGCCAAAGAAAATACTTTCGGCGGCCGACCTTTCTTACGTTATTATTACTACTTTCGCTGTGACATTTTTAACTTTCGGCAACCTACACCCAACGGTGTAGATCACTTACATAAATACATACTGTTGTTATTTATAGAAGGGCTTTGTTTTCTTTTCATTTGACAATCCTTTTATTACAAAATATTATAGGAGTTGGTATTACAGTTAATGCGAAGATTAGCTACTATAGAATGGTGACCCCGACGTAATATGAACACACAACCTTGTGGCAAGAAGATGGCAGCGTGCGATTGACATCAATCAACTTTAGAATATGAGAATTGTTGACAGCTCCTTTCAACGTGAAACACTGAAAGACATGATGCAACTTTGAGAATTTTTAGTATTTCCATTTAATGAAAAGTGATGATGATACCAATGATCATGATATTTACGACCAAGACAATACTAGCATTATGAATTAAGAGCGTGGTGATGATACATGCTTTTGTAATAAGGCGACGGATTACCCGAAGAAAAACCGAAGAAAAAACTATTCGGTAAAATATTCACCTTTGTCCTCACGCTGTCAGCGGGAAAAAAAGAAAAGAGATTCTATTCTTTTGTTTTTCGTGCAATTACACGTCAACACCCTGGAATGTTTTTTTTTTTTAAATAAATAGAATAAAATAGTTTTTGATTTTAAGGTGGGGTTCACTTTACTATGTAAAAATAACGTAAAATGATCACGCACTTCCTGAGCAAAACTTGTTATTCATCATCCAGTTATTGAGAGAACGAGTAACCATTTTTTTTTGTATTTTCAAAATGGCCGCTGTATTTAAATTAATTTTTTTTTTCATAACTATTAATGATTGTTAGATTTTTTCTCGTATTGCGACCCCATTTTTTTAAAATACGTGTCCCCTTTATTTTTCTCATAGATTTTTCAGGAGAAAAAAAGTCGGACACTAAAAAAATAAACAACATTGACCGTAAGTAAAAAAAAAAAAAATTTAAAAAAAGATAGGGGGTGTTAATACAAAAAAAAAATCTAAAATATTTTAGTAGGTAGTACTGAAAAAAAAATTAAAATAGCGACTATTTTGGAAATGTAAAAAAAATGGTTACTCGTTCTATTTTACGCTATGTGACCCTCAGCTGTAAAGTTTAAAATATTTTTATTTATTTCATTTTTAATGTTTTCAGCTATTTTCATGGGTTGACGTGTAATCATCCCCCCCCCCCCCAAAATAGAATCTCATTTTTATTTTTCCGTTGAGAGCGTGGGGGCAAAGGGTACAAGTTTACCGAATACTAATTATTTCAAAACAGTCATTTCTAACATAATCATTTTGTTTCAAGCATGTGAATTATTTTGGTGAATACGTTTATATACACGTTATTAAGAGAGAGAGAGAGAGAGAGAGAGAGAGAGAGAGAGAGAGAGAGAGAGGGGTTGTGCGTGTGTGTTAGTGTTTGAACAGTTGGAAGCTCATATTTAACCAAGATAAAAGCTGAACAACGTGAAGATTCCTAAACATAAATCTTCTCTTTATATAAAACTGAATGTTTGTGTGTGATGTTTGTGTGGTCCCTATAGAAAGAAAGGTTAGAGAATCTATATAAAATCTAAAAGTGCATTCTTATGTAAAATTTACCGGGGAAGACAATGTAGGTATTCCCGAATGTCTAAGGTGACCATGATGGCATAATCCCCTTAAAACTTCGAATATATCCTATTTTCATGAAATTTAAATAATATGTATACCATTTTCTGGAGAAAATAATGGAAGTAGTTCTGAATCTCTAAGTGCCTTCCTAACCTAAGCGAGCTATGGAGACCGAACCGCCTTTAAAACTTTAAATATATCCTATTTTTATGAAATTTATATCATATATATACTATTCTCCGAGAGAAGACAATGGAAGTGGCCCCGAATCTCTACGTTACCCTATATGCGTCGAATATCTACGTGCCCCCACCTCTAAGTGACCCATGGGGGCAGGACCCCCTTAAAACTTCAAATATCAAACACGTGTATCCGATTTTAATGAAATTTAAATATAAGACACTAATTCAGAGAGTTTTTCAAAATTTCAGCTTATGCCGCCTATATTAGGGGGCGAAACGGAAAGAGGGCAGTAAAAACAAAGAAAGTAACATATTGTTATGATTAACATAGTGAAAAAGTACATAGTAATGATCCTCATCCAATCCCGAGCAACGTCGGGGTTTCCTGTTCGTTCTTTAATAATGGCAAAAATAGTAAGAATTTCATTCAGTCCTAATAATGCATGCGTACTGCATGATCCGACAATCTCACTAGGATCAACGTATGCTACCTGTTCTGCTATCAGTCTAAGGAGAAATCTTTCTAGACTAAGGCAATTTAAATTTTTATTCCCAATCTAGAATACAGTTTAGAGGAAGCTGGATTTCCCCCTACATTAAAAAACAATTGTGTGTCTAACTCTGACCTTGTGGGGAGGCAAGCAAATAGGAACATACTCTCTGCCCTCGCAGGGGGGGGGGGGGGGAGTAAATACGGACTATTTGTACAAACTAGGATCAAAGTGTGGTATCTGTTCTGTCCTCAGTCAAAGAAGGAGAAACCATTCTAGACTGAAGCAATTACATTTTTTTGTTCCCAATCCAGTGTTCCCCTTAAGAACCGACTTTGTGTTTAACTTTGACCTCGCAGCGAAGCAAGTAAATAAGGGCTATTTGTACAAGCGAGGATCAAAATGTGGTATCTGTCCTGTCTTCAGTGAAAGGAAGAGAAATCCTTCTAGACTGAGACAATATCAATTTTGTTCTCAGTTCCAAGAGCCCCTTTTTGGAAGGAGCTGAATTTTCCCTCACATTAAAAAACAACGTTATGTCTAATGTTGCCTTCGTAGGGAGCCAAGTAAATACGGACTATTTGTACAAGTTAAGATCAAGTGTGGTATCTGTTTTTCTCATAGTCGGAGGAGGAGAAATTGTTGTAAAGAAGGCAATTTAAATTTTTCTTCACAATCCAGAGAGTCCCTTTTTGCGGGAGCTGGATTTGCCCCACATTAAAAACCAACTTTTTGTCTAACTTTACCCTTGTGGGGAAGCAAATAAATGAATGTACTGGTCACTTAATGCTGTGAAATTACGCAACGGACATTTCAAACAATACACACACATACATACATACATACATACATACATACATACATACATACATACATACATACATACATACATACATACATACATACATACACGATAAAAGTGAAACTCAGACTGGAGAAAAGTAAAGAAAATAAAGTTCAGGAAGTGTAATAAATGTCTCCGTAGTCGGAGTAATAAGCAAAGAAAGAAAAGGGGGAAAAATAAGAGTAACGAAAGAGAAAAAGAAAGGAAAGGTAAAAACTGTAAGCTGAAAAGAAGAAATGAAGAAAAAAAAGAAAAGAAGCAGAGAAAGTGATACGCATAGATGCAGAGTGAGAAAAATAGAAACAGATTGATAGAGAGTGAGGGGATAAAAAGCGAGCGCATTAAAGTGGAAGGAGTTGCCCGAGGAAGTGTAGTAAGAGGAGATTTCATAGTGATAGTGGCAAAGTTGAAGGCGGAGGGTAGCGGTTGTATATAAAACGAGCACTGTACTTTGACCCGACGAAACGCACTATGCTGTGGAAAAGTTCGGATTTCCCTTTTACCAGCGGACGAGAGTCCAAAATGTGCTTTTCCATGTTGGCAGCACCACCCTCGTTATAAGTAAGGGTGGGACTGTTGCTTTGGATAACTGGAGTGTATTGTTAAAATAATGACTAAAAAGTATTCTTTAAAAGAAAGAAGAAGAAAAAGAAAGCTTAACGCTAAGGAGAAAAAAAGTGAAACGCCGTGGACGGAGGAGGACATTGAACCGTGCAATACATACTCCGACAACAGGACTATTATTCAAGAAAGGAAAAAGAAAAAACGATTAGCACTATCAACGGCTAATCTGAACTTTAAACCAATACCTGATTACTATATAAAAACCCGAGAGTTAACTAACAAAACAACACTCCATTATTAGATTACCTTCTATCGTCCGAACTTCCTACATGCAACAACAAATATTTTCGGTGTTCTTAAGAGGAGACGAAATCGGTATTTTGTGGTGAAAAAGGAATTCTTTAAAAAGAAAAAAAAACAAAAACGGAATACTTAATATTCATAAATCTACGGTATATTTATTCCACTCTTCCATTCAATATACCATTGGAACACAATTTATTACCTTGGGTCCAATATTATCTGTTTGGACATAAAAAGGGGGCTCTATACTTTTCCTGTTTACTCGATTTGAGGGAGAAAAAAAAAAGAAAAGAAATCCTAACCTTTTCTTCGTCGATTTTATTTTCTGAATCAAAAATATGGTGATCTGATCAGCTATTCAACAAACCTAAATATTTTTTACTTAGTCTAAGAGCTTGAAACATATTCCCCTGCATGTAAGTAATTCATTTCATGCCGAACTTGTTTTAACTTTAATCCAATTCAAATTAAAACAAAAATAATCTTGGTATGCACGTTTTTCTATAAACCCCATTTGAATTAAAACTCCAATCGTTAAACAATAACAGTAAAACTTTTACTTATTATTACATTTTTCTTACGAAACTTTAAGAATCTAAACTCTCCAAATCTACTGGGATCGAATATCCGAAAACTAAAGTGGATGTTCTCAGCCATTCATCACGCGGACACAACAAGGCACGTTATATTTCCTCTACTCATAACTAAAGCTTTTCATATTTTCGTAATGTACCCGAACTCTTGTGTTTGTTTTTGTAAAGAGGGTGGCTGAACATTATTTATATAACCGCAAGGATAATGACAATTACACACCCCATCAAATCCAGTCACTAAAAGAAAAAGAAAAAAAAAAAAAGTGAGGAAGGGGGTTGCCCTCCACAGAAAAAAAAATGGCATGTTGTCTAAGCGCACATGCACTCTAGCAAATCAACAATCTGTCCTGTTTGAGAACTGATCTATCGAATAAGCCTAGACGAAAAAAGATATCCACATTAAATAATAAATAGGTAACGAATTTCAGTTATTGCTTATGTTTGTATACGCATCATCATTCTTATATTTGTCTTAAATTGAATGCAAATACTTTATATTTAAGTCTTTAAACTTGTAGGGGTTGCACAAGTTCGCAAACGCGTTTCTGTTGCGACTCTTTATTTTTATAGATTTGTTTCGATTCGGCGATTTTAAGTGGAGACGGAAGATGAGGATGGAATGGGGGGGGGGGCTTTATATATATATATATATATGTGTGTGATTGCGATATTATTGTAGATCACTGCAGTCTGAATCTTTTCTAAGTAATTTCGTTTTAGTTTTCGATCGTGTTAATGTTTCCCTCCCACATGCTGTAAAGTGTAACAGTAAAAGAATTTAAAAAAATAAATCTAACATCGTTTAAACCTACATCTCTAATCTCAACTGTTTTTCGGGATGTTCCTTAAATCTTAAACTTTTCTCACCCCCCCCCCCTTTCTTCCCTCTAAACTTAAATCTTCTACCACTGCTACTGTCTCTCTAACGACGATTACTAGCATTCTTTCTGTCCATATCTGCTACTGGTTTCAATAGTTGCATCTATTATAATAAGTCCCATTTCGTCCGTCGGAGTTGTTGGAAGGCCGAGCAAATCGACGGTCCCAGCAGCAAGTGCGCCAATTCAACCAACTTAAACATTTTTTAATTGGACACGTTAAACTTCTGATTTCAATATTTACTGGTTCGAATCCGTTTCACCTCGAATTTTAATTCCCTCCGATCTTGTCCATGAAGCAATCCGACCTGTATGATTGGTTTCGGAAAGTATCACTGTGATACGAGCTTTTAACAGTTCCTCTCTATTTGTAGGCGAATACAAACCAATCTAATATTTTTGTCGGGAAAAGGCTAACACCGCTGCAAAATCAGCCACTGCTAAAGCTGTAGTCCAAATGAAAAATGCTATTCTGTGATAGTGTTTGTATTTAGAAATAATGATTAAAAAATAATAATTAAAAACAATTAAACTTTAGTTATTTTACAATATTTCTATTTAAAAAAAAATAGCAAAGTTTTTTTTTTGTAAATTAAATAAACATTGCTAATTGTTATTGTTGATGCAACTACCTCTTTTCTCGGGCGTGGGTGTCACTAGTTCAGCTCTGGGATTATTAAATATTTTATTTGCATTAAGATTTTTATTTTTAACTTAGTAATTTCGGTGCTATTTTTGTCCGAGTTACAGCCAAGATTAAATATACCATTGCTTTGTTTAAAATAAATAAATAAAATATAAACATTCTTCCTGCGTGCATACCGATTCTTCAAGATAATAAGTTATACAAATATATCTACTTTTTACTAGCAAACGTTAAAAAAATCACAACATACAACAATTTTAATTAAGCAAATAAGTTAAAAAAAAACAAAAAAAAAACAGATTTTCCTAGACTTAAAGTGCGTGTAAACTCGAGATACTACTACTACTACTACTACTACGGCGTAGAAGAGAAATATAAAAGGGGGAAAGAAAAAAAACGAAAACCCAACTCTGACCACATCAGCATTGATGACAAAGATTCCCCGTATTTCTTTCTCTTTCTATTACACACACACAGAGGATGGCTGGCTATGGCGATCCTCCCTTCCCTGCCCTAACAGTACATACGATGTGTTTGAGTGGCTAGCCAACCGTCCATCTTCTGTTTATATATGTACGGTCGCTGAGTAAACCTACACACTATCATTTTTTTTTTATCCTATCTTATTCTAAATCCTTACTGTTTTAATCCACTTTACCCTCTTTTTATTCCGAGAGAGCCCCCCCCTCTCTCTCTTTCTCTATTCAATCGTTAAATTCGTCTTCCTGAACTATTTTCCTCGTTGATTCCAAGCTAACAACTGCTCGAATATCCGATAAAGTAACGATTACAAGAAGGGGGAGACGACGATGTAAAAGAATGTGGACTCTACACAAAGCAAGTTGACTGCGGTCTGTCTAGTTCGTTGTTTAAGCACATGTCTGTCTTCGGTGTTTTAGCCTTCTTTAAGGCGAACAAGAGCCGACTAAAACCACAACAGAATTACCAGCGCTACGATGCTAACACTATTTATTTAACCCAAATGTCCTCCCTCTATTTAGCTTGACCTCCGTCTAAAGCCTTACAAACAAACGCAGTCCATATCAATGAAAAGAAAAACGCTGTTTCATAGTGGCTGATATAGTGCAACTAGTTTACTCCCGCTGATTCTCGTATTATAGCCTATCCACTTTATATTTAAACGCGTGTACAATCATAGGTTTTACCATTCCATACCTTATTACAGCTTATTTATTAGCAGCTCCTGTCCCCCATATATATTTAAAAAATGGATCATTCCACTACAAAAGCCAATCGGCACCACTGCTGCAATCCTCCAAGAAACACTTACCACGGTATCGAGTATTCAAATTCAAGGAAATACTATTCTACAAGATTGACTTTTCTGAATCCGGTTTCTCGAAAAGTTTGCGCGCGATCGGTGCGTTTTTCCTCGCCGTCCTTCTATCGTTGGCTTGTCACTTTCTTCCTGTTGAACTGCTTTGTACCGTCCGGTCGACTAGCTGTCGCCTTGGGTGAAGTTGTACGGACATGCGACTCTATTGAAATACCAACTTGCAAAGGACAAGGTTATAACGTGACTGGTATGCCAAATCTGGCCGGCAACGACATGCAGCGAGACGCGCAACTTCAATTAAATACATTCAACCCGCTGATTCAGTATGGCTGTAGCTCGCAGCTGACATTCTTCCTGTGTTCTGTATTTGTACCAATGTGCACAGACAAAGTGCAGGATCCTATTGGTCCCTGTCGTCCGATGTGCGAAAGCGTAAAGCGAAAATGCCAACCAGTATTACAAGAATTTGGTTTTAGTTGGCCCGACATCCTCAACTGCACAAAATTCCCTCCGCGAAACAATCAAGATCACATGTGCATGGATGGGCCCGGCGAGAAGGAAGACGATAACGGCGATGGTGGACAGACCCATGAAGGGAGCCGATCGGGGATCGGCAAAACGAAAAACCCAGACGTTGGTGGCTGGCAACATGGCAAACCACCTTACCCGACATTGCATCGAGTGGGCACCTGTTCACATATGCGGCATCCCGAAAACTATGTGTATGTCAACCGTACGGAACGGTGTGCACTGCGCTGTGGACGCCATGAAGCATTCAGTTACAACGACAAAGAGTTTTCGGATGTTTGGATGGCCATCTGGTCGATTCTCTGCTTCTCTTCGACACTTTTCACTGTTCTGACTTTTCTGATCGACTCTCAGCGAATCCGCTACCCCGAACAGCCCATCATCTTTTTGGCAATGTGCTATAATATTTACAGCATTGCCTACATCGTCCGCTTGGTTGCTGGTCGCCAGAACATTTCTTGTGATGTCCACCGTGAAATGCGCCGGGAATATTCCATCCTTATACAAGAAGGCCTTGAAAACACTGACTGTGCCATTGTTTTTCTTTTACTCTATTTCTTTGGTACTGCCAGCGCTTTGTGGTGGGTCATACTGACACTCACTTGGTTTTTTACAGCTGGTCTGAAGTGGAGCCACGAGGCCCTTCAAGTGCATAGCTCTTACTTCCATCTAACTGCCTGGGCTATTCCGGCCATCAAAACTATCATTATTCTTATAATGCGGGATGTTGACGCTGATGAACTGAGCGGGATTTGTTTTGTCGGGAACCAAAGTGATAAATCCCTTATCGGTTTCGTCATCGGACCACATGTATTCTACCTCTTGGTCGGCACCACATTCTTGGTAGCAGGTTTTATCGCAATATTTGGGATCCGACACCAGGCGCACGGAGGGGCCAAAACGGACAAGTTAGAAGCGTTTATGGTACGGATCGGCGTTTTCTCGGTGTTGTACACTTTGCCCGCCACCTGTGTTATTGCCTGCCTCTTCTACGAGTACACCAACAGAAAAGACTGGTACTCGGCTGGCTCGACGTCAAAGCCGAGCATAGAGATCTTCATGTTGAAGATCTTCATGAATCTTATCGTTGGAATTACCTGTGGCGTGTGGATCTGGTCGTCAAAGACAATCAATTCTTGGCGGAAGTTTGTGGGACGATTTTGTTGCAAGCGCAACGAAAGGAAGTCAATCGCGTATACTTTACCGAGTCAACAATACCGCATCATCACAAAACCAACGCGGACAATTCGGATTGAAAAAACTAAACGAAGCAAAAGTGGCAGCGAGACTGTTGTCTGAATAGACATCTTCGTCGTAGTCGTCTGCGGCGACTCTTTTCTCCTTTGCTTTCAATCTTTCAGGGTAGATTCTCTCGACCATGATCGATAGATAAAAGCTTTCTAAATTCTATTATTATTTTATTTTTTTTTTACGTATGGGATTTATGCAATGTCTATCGATCATTTCATCTATTTCTAAGAAATATTCCTTACTCATACTGAAATTTTTATTATATTGAAAATAGGAATTTATACAGATGCATATATTTACATCCAGCATATCTTTATTCGCATATCACACTCATATAATGCACACGAAAGAACGAGATATAGATATAATTATGCTGTGTTCTAGCCATTAAAATCTGAGCTAAATATCTGCATTAAATGCCAGTTTTTGAAAGCCAACTTCATCACGGATTTTTTTTACCAAAGGACTGTTGACATGCAATCGTTTCAAGGATTCTTTCTTGTGGTATCGTCGTCCTCTGAGAAAAACAAATACGAAACAAGTGATACCTGTTCCTTATAGCCGTATGTCTTCTAAATCAGCAAGTGTATGGTCAGACGTAAAGTAAGTATTGCATACCGGCTATCTTTTTGGTTAATCATGTTTTAGCCGGAACTTGCGTTTCAAAAGTTTAATCTTTTTATTCTTGCATCTTATTTCTTAACCTAAACAAAACGAGTAGGTATGGTTGCCATACGTGACGATCCATCATCTTAGCCAATGTATTTAGTAAACATTGTATGACCGTGGACCGACCACGCATGGTGTAAACTGTTACCATAAAAACCCCAGACAATTTGTAAATTAAGATAAGCCATTCAACTTAACGAAAATGTATGCAAGGAAGTTGAATGTTTACCATTTGTCTGAAGAGGAAATTAGCTGCCGTAACTATAGGTATCACTTTGTGTGTGGATCTAGTTTCTTGATAATATCTACACCTGAAGATTCATTATTTTATATATGTTTAATATTGGAAATCTATTTCCGACAGTGTTATGTATGAAGCGCCTTACATTTAAAAAAAGTCTTTATGCCGTTATTTGTGTGTGTAATATTACTAAACAAGCGATTTATTTAGTATGTAGGGCTGGATATGAATAAAAAAAAAATTACCAAATTGAAAAATCCTGTAATAGTCTCATTTTACTTTGTGGTATTCCTTGTTTATATCCAGCCCCGCGAACTAAATAAATTACTAGTTTTGTAATATTGCCTGCTCAAACAATAGCATCAACAAAAGCAGTTTAATACATTACATACAATATATATATATATATATATATATATATATATATATATAATTATTTGGATTATTCAGACTACTATTCTCATCTTGGTTGTTATATTCACAACGTTTCGGTCGATGTAACCTCTGACCTTCATGTGCATCTTTTCGAACTCTGGAAGGTATGCAGAATTTCGAACTGACCCCCCACCCCCTTTATTTAATCCATGAGGATACCTATGACCTGATAATGTTATTTTTTTTTTTTTTTTTGTTATTCTTAGTCATCGCCTGTAGCAAGGATTGAACCTTCAACCTCCCGAACCCTCGTGTCTCAAAGTTCGGAAAGATGTACCTGATGAAGGTCGGGGGTTACATTGGCCCAAACCTTGTGAATGTAACCAAGATGAGAATAGTAGTCCATAAATTCCAAATAATAAAATGATAAATCTTAATCTAAAAAAAGAAATCAAACATATATTATCAGTAATGAATTGTACTTGATTGCAGTTTTATGGTATTACCGATCATCAGAAGTGTCAGTTCTATTCAAACGGTCTGATACATTTGTATAAACTTTCAAAACATAATTGTTTGAAATGTTATTCAAGTGTTTCAGGACGTTTGGATGGAAGCGTAACACTTCTGATGATCGGTAATACCGTGACCCAAAAGTAATGGGTTAAGCTAAGTATAAATAATCATTTGTTGATCTAGCTTTATCCAAAAGGATGTCGATCCCTTTGTTTATCTAAGCTCTGCTGTCTTAATTTCAATTGAGTTTTTTTCTTTTCTATGCAAAGAGAAACAAATCTCTTGAAATTGGCAGAACCGAACTGAGGCAGTTCTTGAACGAATAAACGGCTCAAAATCCTATTGAATCGATCGATATCAATCGAGTGCATTTTATTATTGATATAAAAAAAACACTTACAGTTGAACTTTCTCCTTTAACGCATTCAACTTTATTTTACTGCTTTCTTTAGAACCAACAAAACTTGCAAAATAAATCCCAACTTTCAAAAGCGCCTAAGAAAAACTTATGATTGTATTGAAGCGGTTTGCTCCCAAAATGTCTGCCGAATTTAATCGATTAGTTTTGTTTGACTTTGCAAGCGATGACATTGCAAATTAATCCACCGTATTTATTTTCTGATTTTTGTGGATTATTTTGGAATGTTTTCAAATATAAATTTGCTATCACCCGGACTTAGGGTTAGAAGTAGGGATGATATGTTTTGTTTCGTAAGAAACTTAATAAAATCAATGTGTTTAATGAAATGTAAATGTTACCAAGTAAATGGAATGACACATCAAATAGAGAATATTGCCGAAGAAATTGTCTTTTATACAACGACGCTAGAAATAAGTTAATATTTGCAAAATGAAATAAAAAAAAATTTTTTAAAATTATTTTTTAATTTAATCCGCAAAAAACCGAACATATTAGTTCAGTGTGGTAAATTTGCCTTGTCGCTAGTTGAAAAAAAATCAAACAAAACTAGTATTTGGAAGCTAAACGCTTCAATATAACCATATATATATATATATAATATTATAATATAAAATGAAGTAATAAAATAAGGTGTCAATCAAATTTTATTAGAATTCAAAGTTCATGCAAAGCATCCTTAAGTCCTTAGCTCATGAGTTTTCAAAGATATTCTTCTCTTCAGAGGACCATTACCGCAGTTATACTACTACAGGTAATAAAATTCTCTGAAGAGAAGAATTATCTTTGAAAACTCATGAGCTAAGGACTTAAGGATGCTTTGCATGAACTTTGAATTCTAATAAAATTTGATTGACACCTTATTTTATTACTTCATTTTATATTATAATATTAATGCTCTATCCAGTATATTGAGCTTCAGTTTTTTATCCGGATGTTTCACTAATTATAAGATATTAGTTGACGCTTATATCTTTTGTTGGATTGCTTCATATATATATATATATATATATATATATATATATATGTTTTGTCATTTATATATGGAGAATTATTATTATTATTTTTTTTTCTAGAAAAAAGTATCCAAGTTCTATCATTAAACACTACTTTCAATAACGATTTCATTTAGTGTTTGTATTTCGGTATGGAAATATTAAACCAAACTTTTGTTTATAATTACAAAAACAGACTTAAAACCATGTGGAACCAAGTACAAATCAAAATCATCATTTTTATTTATTTTCTATCTTTATTTAAAAGGACTCGCAAAAAATGTATCTCGCCGTCTGAGAAAACATTTCTTTCCATCAACAGTTCAAAAAAAAAAAACAAAAAAACTATTATCGAACATTTAACATGAAACAAAACTATTCAAATCCAAATAAGGGTAAACTTGAAAAAATTAAAAACTGAAAAAAAAACAAAACAACCCAAATACATTAAAGTACATAATGGACTGCCATTGACTTGTGGAATTGCTGCTTCAAAATTTCTCTTCTTTAAACGTGAACAATGTTTGCTTCCAGCAAAAAAAAAATAAAAAAGCAAAACAGCCATTTCATTCTACTTGTCTATTAGCTAAGTCTATAAATGTAAAAAAAAAAAAAAAATAATCGCCTGCCATTTAGAGAGGAGATTGATAAGGAAAAAGAGAAAATGAATCGAAACTGGAATTGTGATTGAACAAAAACAAATGCAACCATTCTAAAATATTTACTAGCAAAAAAGAAGACAATTTTAACGAAACAATCCCACCAAGAACGATAAACAAATCTCTCTCGCTCTTTCTCGCTCTCACACAAACACGACAAAACGCTTGAAACAAGTTGTAATTTATATAAAAATATTAAAACAAACAAAGAAACTACAAAATTGTATGTAAATATATGTATAAAAGATTTATTTCGTTATAAGTTCTTATGTTGGTTTGTTCTCATGTTTTCTTTTTTAATTTGAAATTCATGACTTGATCGTATACTGATTCTATTTATCTTCCTCCCACAAGGTAAGATGTGACACAAGGTCGGGAAAGTGGGGAAAAAACTAGCGCTCGAGAATTTGAGCACTCTGGTCATTTAGAAATTGCCTGGGCAGCTCCGTCGGCATTCCTCGGTGGGGGCGCCTCAGGCGATTAGCAATAGACTAACCCCTTCTCAAAGGGTGAGAAGGCAAAGCCTGGGAGGGTGCATCTCCTAGAACTGCACAGGACAGACAACTGATAGACCGGCGTAAATCCAGGCCCGGACAATACCGGTCTATAGGGCGGGAACCTGTGAATCTATATAATAAATAATACGTTACGGCAATTTCATGTTCGTACGTACGTTATCGCCCTCTACGCCTCTTTTATTGATTTATTTTTTATCATCATTTACAAGATTGGATCGCCGAAGATGCAATGCCAAAAAAAAGTATTTGTTTAAAATTTCATCTGATGTTGCTGCTGTGTGGAACTTTAACTAAAATACACTTTCTTGACCTTCGGGCTAGGATCAAAGTGTAGTATCCATTATCCAAATATGGTACAGTACCATCGTTAGTCTGTGTTCCCTCATTACATTTATAGAATTAAATGTGACAAACTCCTACAAGGGTTTTAGAGATACCCCCTCCCTTTAACCAGATATACTCTTGTTGCATGTTAAAATCACGTTGGGGTCACCAATTTATAGAGACTGGGTCTTTGCAGGGACTGTAAGACTAACTCCCTTATAATATTTTGTAACAAAAGAATTGTCATATGAAAGGAAGACAAAGCCCTTCTATAAATAACAAATAATATATTTATTTCAGTGACCTACACTGTTGGGTGTAGGTTGCCGAAAACTAAAACCGTGTCACAGTGAAGGAAGTAATAAAGGTCATCCACCAAAAGTATTTTCTTGAGCAGTTTATCGTCCAGTGGATGATAGCCTAGCTCGGCATCAAGTTGATCGGGGCAAGAAAGAAGACGTCTTACTTCGTTAGTGCGAAGAACCTCTCTCGGACTGCTGTGTAAATCCTAGACTCTGAAAGTAGTCCTTCAATAGTACGGTCGAAATTAGTACGCCCTAGAGGTCGATTGGTTATCGTGTGACCCAACCACCTCACAGGGGCTGCTCTCCGCGAGAGGAAAAAAATGTTAATATTAATCACGGTAATTAGATAAGTATGTTTCATTTTAAACAAAGGTGGTACAATATTGTGGAGGGGGCCTGCGTTCCTGCTGGATGTCTATGGAATAGAAATGTCACAAACTCCTACAAGGATACGGTTGTGGAATTTCCACGGGTCTCTAATTTATATATTAATACTCTTGTACTTTCGTTTTGTGTCACGCGATCAGTAACACATACATAGGTATTACATAAGTTACAATACCTACAGCCAGTATCACAGATCAACCGTCCTGTATACTAATCAGTCTTCCATGTAAAAATATTTTTTTAACGACGGCAATAAACTTATACATCTTTACTATATCATGGGGGGGGGGAATAAATTAAAACAAATGAGTTATTTGGATAACCACATTTCATTTTGATCAATTTTGAGGTTATCGTGGGGCATCTGCATTCGCACTTAGCGTCCCTCCCAAAAATCGGTGACGTGTAGCACTTATATAATTACTATCTATTTTCTTTTGGCTAGCATGTTCTCACTTGTGGAGTGATTGATACGTTGTTCGGTCAGAACACTTTTAACGTGGGAGGCACTTCCGCCCAAACCTTTTCCCGCTCTTTTTGAACAGTCAGTTTGTAAACATCAACGTGCTAAGACAGCATAGTCCTTTCTCGCCCTTGGCCACAGCTAGGCGAGATGAAAGACCAGACTTGTATAGTACACGCATGTCTACTGACTCAACATATTTGTATCCTTGTCTACGTAATTCTTTCTTGACCATGTCTGTGTTGATGGAACTGTGTGCATAAAATTGATTTAAATTGTAGACGTTTGTCCTTGTCCTCACAACCAAACTATGGTAACCCATTTTTCTTCATACCCAGCAAGGCTAGAGGATAAATGCAGCAACCCTTTCCCTCATTCAACAGGACTTACCTCTCTCTATCTCGATTTCTATTTCATTTATAACGTGAAGCATATAGAAGCTGACATGTTTTCTATTACCATCTCCATATATCAAGTTTAAGCCATTACTTGCAATAATATGCTCCCCCTCTGGTCGCATAGTTTTGTTGGTATATATAATGCAAGTGCTGAGTTTGCTAATGAATAGCCGATTGTGACAATTTCTTGTTGCCGTACGCTACCCCTTCCTCAGGAGGAGATAATACCTGGGAGGATGGTCTCATTACAACACAACATATATTAAACTATTCGCCCCCTGAATTGAGCATTAAAAGAATGTAATAGTAGTTTTGGGTTTGCAGATACCAAATCTCCATTAGTAATAGATTGTAATAAGTTTCTAGAATGCTTCATATAGGATATCCTGTGAAATTTCCACAGATCCCGCTAGTGTTTATTAAACTAATTTTAAACTATTAAACTAATTTTAACTAGTAATATCTTAGAGTTAGTTATGATTAGGGTGATAACTTTTATAAAATTGAATAATTTCTACTATAGGATTCAAAGATCTACAGTAGAACTATACGAACGTTCGTACCAATCAAGGATACGTCCTCAGGCAATTTGTCTGACAGTTGCTTTGTTGCTGAGGTATGGTTATGTTCAGTCCTAGGAGGTCCATCCTCCCAGGCTTTACCTTATTGAGAAGGGGTTAGTTTATTGCTAATCACCTGCAGTACCTCTATGGGGAAATACTGACGGGGTATCTCGGGCATTTTTTATAGGCCAGAGTGTGCTGGCTTCTCAAGACTTCACCTGACCTTGTGTCTAACCTTCTGGTTTATAGTTATCTGGTGACACCTTTGCAAAAGAGTCCGCTCCCCTAAAACAGACAAAATGCAGGTTATAGTAATAAGCCTAATCCTAAACACTGTGCAAGACTGGCAGCTTTTTATTTTTTTTATTTGTGGCAATGATTTTCTACAAAAGACCCGGTAAATGGGCATTATATAGTTAACAACGGAAAAAGGAGTGAAAAAAATACTGATTACTTTTTGTTTTTCATTTTCTTTCAATTTGGTAGGAAAGTAAATTTTATTGCGTTTGGAACAGTTGTATATATTTTTTTTTTTGTTTGGTTTCTCTTTTTGTTTTGTTTTATTTTTTCCACCCAAAAAGACGAGTTCGCTGATTTCCGGAAAGTGGCGTCAGCCAGTTTGGATTATCACTCTAACTATAGACGATTGGAACGAATTTTTTTATTGAAATAAAAACGCTTTCAACCACTTTAAAACGCACAAAATATATGCAGGTAGGTGGAAAAGTAACTTGTGTTTGATAAGTTATTTGTTGAATATTTGTCTTTGTTTTTTTTCACCCTTTTTTTTTTTTCTCGTTGTTGGCTATAATGCACTTTTGCCAAAGATCTAATATGGTTTCTTCAGATATTAAATATACTGACAAGATTTTTTTCAATCATCGGTATTAATCAGTTTCAAGTTTACGAAAATCACATACTATATTTTGCTATCTTTTGACGCAATTGAAACCAAAGCCCTATACCAAGATCAAACTATTTCTCAAGTGAAATTTGACACGGAATCCAACGGTGATATTAATTTTTGGTTTGCACCGACCATTCAAAGACGACGGTTTATTTTATAACTTGAAAATGAAAAATGATAGAACTCAATACTAATGGTGGTGCTCTTCCAATATCTGCTCTATCGAATGATTTCTAATCCACTATGTGATCTACCGTGTTATTTACATTCCAATATGGAATCCATCCATTAACTCTCCAAAACATGGTTTAAGTAGTTTAGGAGTGAATCCTAACCCTAACCATATTGGAATGTAAACAACCCGGTAGATCCCATTGGATCAGAACCCATTCTCTATTCCCGGGAAACGCCAGTTGTGTCTGCTAGTTAAAGATAAAACCGTATCTTTGTTGAAAACTAGTTATTAAGCATAAATGCTCATCTCGATATTAATAAAATTGTGTGACCACTTCTATTGTGCCTGTGTTTCTCGCCTCTACGCAACTTGTACATTATTATTTCTTTATTTACTATGAATCGATTATTAGTCCATAATAGTTAAGAATTCATAAACAAAAAATAAAAGCATAATTTATTGCAAATGCAGTAGAATAATCTTTCTTTACCGAATTCGTGTGGAAACTAAGATTTAAATTTTTTTTTATTTCGATGAAAACGAATTTAGCGATGTTTAGCGATCATCTCGGTCACTTGTTTTTCATGTGTCGATAAAACAGCTTTTATTAAAATAAAATTCTGACTTAAGTTTCCACGCGTTAAAACTATACGAATTTAGTAGAGAATATAATTCTACTGCGTTTGTTATATTTTTTGGTTTAAGAGTTCTCCACCGTAAGCTATTTTGTACGTTACTTTAAAAAAATGCAGTAATGTAAAGTAGTAAAACTAACCTTTTAACGTAATATGAAACGAGGTAAAAAAAAAAAAAAATCCACCACCACATAACAAAGCGCGAATGGCTAAAATTCGCAAGTATTTATACGATATATATAAAAAAAAAAAAAAAAAACTGAACATAAATGAAAGTAAAGACTCCCGGGTAATACTGGGTAGGTATAGATGCTTTCTAAAAAACGCTCCCATAAAATGAATAGGAAAAAGATGCTGATAACAGTAAACGTACATAATAGTTAACACGATAACTCGTAAACAAACAAACCAAAAACGGGCGATTGTGCAGTATAGTGCACAAGAAAGGGGTTAAAATCAAATAACTTATACCAACGCAAGACAATCTACTTTTGTTATCGTCACTTTTAATCTATCGTTCGAGTCATATTCCAAGATGACATCTGATTTGTTTGGAAGCTGCTTGCTAATTTTAGGTTTAGAAGATAGTAGTGAAACCGTAACCCTAAGTCAGAGGTGGTTGCCAGTCAGATTAGGGTAAGCTTTTTTTTTTCTTTTTCTTTTAAAGCCTTAAATAAGCAAGCAGCTTCCAAACCAATCGAACGCCATCCTGGAATATGACTGTAACGATAGATTAAAAGTGACGATAACATTTATAGATAATAAATCTTACTCATTATCCACATGTGAAACTTATACAGATAGATAGAAAATACATTTTTTGCATTTGCTAAGTTATTCTTTTTTTTAAATTTATTTATTTTTTTTTTTTTAAACAACTCTCCCACAAAGTTGAGGAATATTTTAGCATGTATTTTGTGTAATTAAAATATATAGGAAAAAAGTCTTAGAAACAAACTTTAGTTAATTCTGCTTTAGTATAATGGATAAAGGTGTGAAAAAAAATTACTAGCATATTTTAATGTAGGAAGTATCTATTTTCTTAAATTTTTATTTATTTATTTTTTTTTTTCCATTAAATATTTTAGGAAAGTAAGAAAGTTAAATAACTCAACCGTTGATATGAAGTGTGTAGCTACGACCATGGCGGTTATTGAACAATCATGTATGTGTAAAATTAGTTGCGCTCATAAAGCTGTTTTGGTTGATGCCGACCAAAAAAAGATCTTGATTGAAGATGGCGAACAGCTATACTTCAGTTGAGGTCGAGCTCTGGTTAAATTGGTTTAATTGGGAGGGGTGAAAGTGAGTTTGCAAAACCAGTTAAATATAAAAACAGACAAAATCCAAAGTTAGCCTGTCTCTCCAGAGGTTAAATAATATTAATGTCTGTGGGTATATTCCGTTTTGTACTTTTAGACTTGTGAATTTTCCAAATTCAAATCGAATTTAAAATAACATATCTAAGTTTAATCGAAACTTACATTATCGGCCCATTTGGCATAAGAGTGTTCGCTAATGGGCCGGGAGACCAGGGTTCAATTCTTGGTAGTCATTCAAAAAAAAAATGGTACTTGATGTCCCCTTGCTAAGCGCTCAGCATAATAAGGTGAGGATCAAGGGTGAGTGGAGTAATCTTAGCAAAGAGGTGGTACCCTCCCCTACACCTCAGTGTAATAGCTAATGAAAATAGGAGTGTTCGGGTCGCCCTCTATGGTCGACCATTTTACTTTTTTACTTAGTGTACACCCTCCGTCAAAAATGATGAGGAAAAGAAATTTGTATATATTGGTTTTTATTTTGTAGGTGAAAAGTATACTGCAAAAGAGGTGACTTTATTTGAAAGAATAATTTTTTTTTTTTCTTTTTTTTTTTTTTTTTTTTTTTTTTTAAATTCATTTTTTAATTTTTTAATAAGTAGAGGAAAAAAATTAATTAAATCTAGTAATTTGAATTTTTGGTTGATTTCACTATTACATAATATGGTGTGGCCACGTTGAAAGAATGAATGACAGTTCTTGGGTTAGTGGCTGTAGAAGAGTTTAGATAGCAGATTCAGTTCACAGGAGAAGGCCAAGGAAAACACGGGAGGAAGTGATAAATCTGGACCTGAGTGATAAATAAAGACCTGGTCAGAGATAGGTTAGTTTGTCAGTCAATTTCTTAAAGCTGTCCGAAGCATGATGATAAATGTTTTAAATAAATTCAACCGTTTTAAAGAGGTAAAAAACATAGCAATACTCGTTTTTAAAAAAAAATTTTTTTTTATGGTCAAAATATTAATAAAACCCTCAAAATCTTGGCTATACCTAACAATGTCAATGACAATGCCTTTCGAATGTCAATGACAATGTCTTATCTTTTTTTCTTCTGATTATTACCTTATATACAAAAGCAATCTAAACATATTTGATTATGGACGTTTCAAATAGAAAACTCGTTATGCCATCACTTTGAATTTTCTATCACAGAAGCACAGCATAACGCAGAAGAATTGTAAAGTTATCTCCTTCAGATTCTCTTTTTATTCACAAATCAAGGGAGGCATGAGAGCGCTCTATCCCTTAATAGACTTCAAGAATGGCCTATGCTGGAAATCACATTTCTTTGATCAATCATAACTCAAAAACCAATAAATCAAATTAGTTAAAACTTTGAACAAAATTTTTATTTGATAGGTTCTATAAGTGTGTAGAATTTCAGCATCATTAGTCAAGGCAATCCAGAGAGCCAGAAAGTTCAATCATGAAATCATGTTATCTGTGTGTATGTGCCACCCTGTATCTCATAAACGATTTGATGGATTCAGCTAATTTTTGGCAGAGATAGAGGTTTTAGGGTTTAGTTGATGGCATTTTAATTTCAGTTTACCATATACCTTAGTTTTCCAGAAAATTCCAAAAAACCTTTAAAATGATCAGTATTCATACATATATCAGTTATGAGAAGGCATTGTATTGAGGCATATCCTTTACAAAAGTAGTGACATTCCATGATAAATGCCAGTATACTGAAATCATATGCCCTTAATAGGGTTAAGATGAAAATTCATATACACTAAATGTACAAAAGCAAGGACATTCCCAAATTTTTACACTTTTATTGTCATTAATTAAGAGTATGACTACAAATCAACCTAACCATTTCATTATCACATCACTACAGTATAAATCTCTATGCATGAGTGGATGAAGTGTGTGAGGTGCGCTGAAGAAAAATTCCTACCAGTAAAATACATAGCCCTGTTGTGCTCGCATACCCTTAATGACAATAAAAGCGTACACATTTGGGGATTTCCTTGCTTTTATACATTTAGTGTATATGAATTTTCATCTTAAACCTATTAAGGGCATATGATTTCAGTATACTGACATTTTTCCAGTCGATCAATGTTTGTAGTAAAATAGAAGTTCCAGACTGATGCTGTGAATTTTAGTGTGGTTGCTTCATCACTGTATAACTGATATGAATTCTTAAGCAGGGTTCCAGAGTTGGACGGAGTCTGAGTATGACTTGTGTAAGACCATGTGCCGCTCCTCGACAACCGTCGCCGACCCCCAACACTGTGTGGTGTGGTTTTCTGTTTGTCTTCATCTCTCGTCGTTCTCGTTCTAGCTGTGTCGTCATCTCCCACTGATGATCGCCGAGGGCACAAGCACTGGTATACAATAACAAATTCAAGCAGGCTCACAAGAGAACATTGTATAAATCAGTTGTGCTCTGAGTGTGTATGTGTGTGTGTACTGTCAGTGTTGAAGAAAGGACCCCCAAAACGTTTGTTAATAGCTGTCGAAGTATCATTGTCGTCCGGTTGAAATCGGCTGATCTCGGATATGCACCATCACGTTAGTGTAACTCCATCTGCCCAAAGACGAAAACTCTCGGAGGCGGCCTTCCTGAGCCGCCAATGGCCACAAGCTGCCCTGACTCCTCAATATACTAACCTCGACTGGAAATCCTAAAAGCCTGGTCTTTGTCTCTGTGACCGAAAAGTGGGAAATGGCTCTCCCTCTCAGCCACTCCCAGCTGATTACCCGGACATTGCCCACCAACTGTGAGATGTCCTCCTGTCTTAAAAGTTCAAAAGATTTTGGAGACCTCTCATTGGCGTTTTACTCATCTCACATTTTATAGCTTTTCCTTTTCTGGTGAATCATTTACTCCTATTGTCTGGGGTTTTGGCTTGCGGGGTGGCATCCACAGTATCACACTTGTAAGAATAGTCGGAGTTTGATATTTTAATCTCTGAAGAATCAAGTCTTCGAAGAGTTTAAAATAAGGAGTCCGAGTCAGACTTCTTGGAATCGTCAGCTGAACCTTATATCTTCCAATTCCGCAACCCTGATTCGCACTATCTAGTTATACATAACAGAGGATGGCATACAGCAAAACTGTGCACCTCTCTGCCAATGGCCATTAACTATCCCCTTTTCATTCGATCAATCCCCAGGAGGTAAACCATATACAGATGGCCAATCAAAAGCTACTAGACCGACCCAACCGTTTGCAAATATAGAGAAGAGAACCATACGATGCAGAACTGCGTTGTCTTCTCTCTACTACCTAACCAACTAGCGCAGCTTGAACAATGTCGCCACTTTCAATGATAATGCAAGGGACTGCATAAAAAAGTGGGGAACTCATCTAAAGAGAAAGACTTTTATTTCAGAGTTTTCCTTCTAGACTAATTGCACAACCGAAGTTTGAGAGTCCAGTTTACTCTAGTATTTATTCCATGGCTGGCGGGAAGATATCTGGATTCATACCTTTCCAAGGTTAAAATTATTTAGTAGCATCGACAGAACTCGAAACTGGCAGGCAGAGCTCACAATCAGCACCTTTAACCACTATACAGCAGCAATCACAATTACATAAAAGGTCTGATAAAGCAGCCGGGCCATCAGGTATAATAGTAGTAGTAGAGATAGTCCGAGCTGTCGGTGACACGGGTGCGTCCATGATCTGTGACCTTGCATCCTCAATAGTCCGTGATGTCAGGATTCCTACCGACTGGGAGGAGAGTTTCATTGTCTGTCTCTACAAGAATAAGAGAAATGCTCTTGATAGGGAAATTACTGAGGTCTCAAGTTGATATAGCCGGTCAGGAAAGTCATTGACAGTCTGATTAGATAGTCTGTCAATCGATGACTCTCAATTTGTCTTCGTCCATGGCAGAGGTACAACTGATGCAATATTCGTTGTCCGGCAGTTACAAGAGAAATTCCTTGCAGTAAACAAACGCCTCTACTTGGCATTTGTGGACCTTGAGAAGGCATTTGATCGGGTTCCCCAGAAAGTGATCTGGTGGCCACTACGGAAACTTGATTTTGACGAGTAGATTGGTGCAGGGGATGTATGCAAATGCTTACAGTGATGAGTTGCTGTGGAGTTTGGTGTCCATCTTTTCATTGGCGTGCTTGAGACTGTCACGCGAATTTTATGCTGGTGTTCCCTGGGAGGGTCTTTATGCCGACAACCTGGTTATAATTGCTGACACGCAAGATGAATGCGTAGGAAGGAAGCTATGGAAATAAAGGGTTGAGAATGAATTCTGACAAAACAAAGATCATGATCTGCGGTACTGGCCTCGACAACTTCAGGATTCCGGCAACTTCTCGTGTGCTGTTTGTCGCACAGGTGTGGGCAGTGGTTGCAAACACTGGGTGCACAAGACGTGTAGTGGACTCAAGTGTCTGACCGAGAACCCTAGCTTTAGGTGCTCTAGATGCCGGGAGACTGTTCGCCCACTTGATAGTCGACCCCTGAGGGAGGTTCAGGTTGGTCAGGATAAATTGAAGGTAGTTGACTTTTTCTGTTACCTGGGAGATATGCTTTCAGCAGGTGGCTGCTGCAGCCTTGCAACCACGACATGTGTGAAAATAGCTTGGAAGAAATTCAGGGAGCTGCTACCAGTTCTCACATCACACCATCTAGCGTACAGGACACGTGGTTAAGTGTATAGCACTTGTGTGTGGAGCGTTATGTTCCATGCCAGTAAAACCTGAGCACTGACAAGGCTGCACCTCTAATGTCTGCAACACAATGGTTGGACAGATTTCTAACATCATGCTAAGAGATGCTTCCATTGTGCGGACAAGTGAGTTGCTGGAGGAACTTGGTCTTGCAGACCTCGACCCCATCTTGAGGGAGAGAAGACTCTGCTGGTATGGCCACGTGGACAGATCCAGCAGTGCAATTAACTGTGCACTAAACCTACAAGTCTATGGTAGGCACAGAGTTGGTTGACCAAACTTGTCTTGGAGGGAGCTGACAGAGAGAGACCGCAGAGATTGGAGGCTCTTAACTGCTGACCCTCAGGATCAACAAAATTGGAGATCTGTGATGAGGACTGCCATGCATGCAACTAGCCACCAATCCTGCACGATAATCAAAAGACCAATTGCATGATGGTTGCCCACACAATTATCTAAAAAGAGTGAATTAAAATGTGATGTTTGCTTTTAATATGTATGGAGGCAATCAAAAACTGCTGTGGCCATATGAGGACCGCAATAGTGACCCAACCATCTGCAAATGTGGCAAAGAGGACCATATGACAAAGCACTGTCTCTACTAGACAACCAGCACAGCATAAAAGAGCTTGCAGAGTCTAATGATAGCGTAAAGGACTGCATAAAGAAATGTGAAAATGTCTTATAACCACATGTTTCAAAGACACATAAAGAAGAACGTACAGATTCTAGCATCTTCCAGAGGAAACAAGACAATTTCGGCTAGTGGTACAGCTTTTGGACCACACAAAACTGACTTTTTGCCAATGCAGAATTACGTAAACAGACGAGAAAAAAAGCCGAATGAAAACGAACCGGCATCAAAATCATAACAAGGCGGCGTTCCAACAGAAAAAAAAATGACAATATTTAAAGCAAGAGAAACACTCACTGCATATTTATTTTTATGAACAATTATTTATTTTTTCACGTAAAAAAAATTAATAAAAAACTTTTATAATTTTTTTTTTCATGAGAAAGTTACATTTTTAAAAAATATTTTGTTTTTTCTTGGTACTGGTCCAGCTTTTGAACCAGACAAAAACCGAACCATTTTTTTAACCTAATTTAATCCTAAACTAACCCTAATCTATTTTTATTGCCTTTGGTTACAGTTATTTGTTGACTATTTTTTTTTTTTTAATCCGTTTTTTTCTCTCTTAGAAATTCTTGACAAGCATCAATTTACGATTTAATCAAGTTAACTTGTCTGCTTTTCTCGCCTTCTGATTGGATAAGCGCTTCAGCATTTTCCGTTATACTTTAAGTAAACAGTCAGAAAACCCCGAACAAAAAGTCAGTTTTGTCTGGTTCAAAAGCTGCACTAGTAACAAATTCCATTTATCGGCAAGCGAAATCTCAACCAACCCGATATTACTAATCTTCAAAGTATGCATTTTTTTTTTTTTTTTAAACTTTCATTCACCTCAAACAAGGCACATGGCTACTGAGACATAAAGGGCCAGATTTATAGGGACATCCTAAGTGGGGAGTTGTGCAGCGAGATGCTTGTTCACATTACATTTAAATTTCTGCATGTTGGCACAGTTGAGGAATTGGGGAGGAACTTCCAAAGTTCGAGGGAATAAACTATTAGAGTAGAAAGCTTTCCGCCATCTGGGAACCTCTTCAGTGAAGGGATTGGGTTTAGCTGCTTGTTGTGTTAGTCGGGGGGAGGGGGGTGTTTGTTTCTGCTTTCATTCTTGTCATCAAATATCATGTAATTATTTCACGTATTTAATAAATAAATTAAAATATAGGAAACCTATTAGCAAACCACAGGGAAATAGCATTTTCATTTTGTTAATATGCTAAGGCATAGCTTTCACACGCTTAAAAGAATGACGATTGATTAGTAATCTGATGTCGCTAAGGTAAAAAGATCCGACTTTACCCATTTTAAAATGAATTGTTCCAAAATCAAATTGTCGTCTTGTCGATTAAAACAGTACAATTTTTTAAATAAATACATTTGAAAAAGTGAAATTCGTTTTATTTATTTGAAGAATATTTAGTTGACAATTATTTTTACAGTAAGAAGACAGAGAACATTTATTGTTTGAAAAAAAAATTGCTACAATTTTAAATAAACAAGAGACATATTCGTTTTATTTAAAAAATATTTAGCTGATAATAATTATTTTTTCAGAAGAAAGTCCTTTTTTTCTTAATAGTATTGACCCTGACAAAAAGTTATGTTAAAATGAATCTTATTATAACAGTAACTTATACAGATTGATGCTGAAAACACCGTGGAATTTTCACGGAGTTCTGCTAGTTATTATCAGTTTCGTTTTTGCTGTATTTTATTCTGAAATTTAAAATTTCCACGAGAAAAAAAATGTGACTCACTGGGCCACTTATTGAGCTCGAATTAGATTGGTTGAATCAGGAAAAAGTGAATTTGAAAAGTCAGTTAAATATAAAAAAAAAATAATGGCAAAATTCAAAATTAGTCTCTCTCTTCTCTCTCTTTCTCTCTGAGAGTGATAGACAGCAATGTAGTACGAGTTGGGTCACTTAGTGATTTAATTGTAAATTATGGTTCTTTAAAGCAATTAGAATAAAGTTTTTTTTTTTTTTTTAAACAACAAAAAAAAAAAACAGTTCCTAGTCCGAGAGTTTAGGAATATTTTAACATGTATTTTGTGTGACTAAAATATATAGGTAAAAAGCCTTAGAGAAACTAACATTAATTAACTCAGCTTTCGTATAAAAATAGAATTTTATGTCTTGACTTCACTATTACCTCCGGGAAAGGTATGAATCATATCCTCCCTCCAGGTATGAATTAAATAGTAGCATAGACTAGACTCTCAAGCCTTTGTTATGCAACTCATCTAGAAGGAAAACTCGAAATGTCACAAATCTTTGCTTACGCTGGCATTGTTTTCAGCTGTTCTGGACTTTTTGTTTCTATTGGACTCGAGCAATGCCGGTTCAGGGTTAGGGTTATTTTTGCAACGGCATTCAGACGGCTTCTTTTTTTGCAATCCCTATTCATGGTGGCCCATGTCTGGCAGTTCTGAGCAAGGTCACACAATATGGCTAACCAATCGCAATTCCACCATCAAAGACTGTGGACCTGATAGCTCAGCAAAGTCCTTCTTGATATTTGTTGTCCAGATCCTTAGTTGTCAACCGGATATGCTTGCACCAACCAGGCAGAGAAGTAGAAATGCTTACATCGCGAACGAAATCTCCCTTTGGGGAAGGCAACGCCGCACAGGCAGGGGTATCCATTTTCTCCACACGGAAAGGAGCCTCTCTTTTTCTTTTTTTTTCTTTTTGTTAATATTCTGTATGTGAGTATCCACTTGAGTGTATTGTGATGGAGGGGTTAGTCTGCAGATAATCTTTATTCGAAATGAAAATGCCCACCATATTCTTTAGTATTGATTTGAACGATAAAAAGATAAAGTTAATGCAGTTACATTTGATAAATCAAATGTTTGGGTTATGCTGCAATAATATACTAACCTTGACTTAATACTTTTTAGCAATAGGTATCCAAGAAAATTTCGGTACTTACGTCATCAAATCCGAGTTTCACCGAACACTTCCAAGACTGGCGAAGAGTAACGAACTTCACTGAACAATCTACACCATACGAACCGAACTTTTTAAAATTTTGTTACTTTTACTAAGTTTTAGTTTGCAAAGTCGGTTTGATTCGGTTTGTATTGTGTAGAAGCATCGGAACTTGATTCGGCTTTGCTCTGTTCATAGTCAGAACTGCTTACGTAACGACTACAAATTTCTAGATACCTATTCCTAAAAAGCACCATTTCCTATATAGCACTTTTATGAAAATACCACCACCACAACCATTTTGTTTTTATAGGTTAATCTCCATTTATATAAAGTTAAGTATGTGTATACGCTTATGTTTGTATGTACAGCATTCACTCCTAAACTAATGAACCAATCATTATGAATTTTGGAACACAGCTGCTAAGCGTAAGGGGTCCAAATGTGGGCTATATTTAGTTTTATGCAAAGGGTAAAAAGGAAGTTGGAAGCTCTTTGTGAAAATTGAGATACCTCCGATATTTGTGAAATTTTAACGATAAGTATTAGACATCAATTAATAAATATTCCCCAAATTTCAGTTTCTTTTGAGCATTTTAAAAAGGGTTTTTAGGGGCCATAATATGGGCACAACCTGCCATTTGAAAATTCAAATATTTCAGATTTGCATTGAATTCGATCCATAGGCATTAGACACCAATTAAACAAGATTCCCGGAATTTCAATTTCTTAAAGCTTAAATTTTAGACATTTTTCTTAGAACCAAAATCATGTAATGGATTTTGCTCAAAATTGGAATAAGGATTCTATGCATAAGGTTTAATATCATTATATCTTGATTTAACCTTTGTAAAGGGGCATAAAAATTGTTCTGTTTAGGGAATTAATTTCGACCTGTTATGAGACGGGTATTTTTCTAGTAATACTATGTTAAAAATGCTTTCAAGATTTAATTTAGCATTATTTTATAATTAATGTCCCTATTTACCTGTCTCCCCAAGAGAGCAGTTAGACATAAGGTGGATTTTTAATGTGGGGAAAATCCAGCCCCTGCAAGAAAAGGAGCGCTTGAATTGGGAATGAAAATAAAAATTGCCTCATTTGAAGATTTCACTTTTGTTGACCAAACAGATACTACACGTTCAAAATTTATTTGCAAAAGTGAAACAAATTTTATATATTAGGCACAAGGCCATTAAAAGTATGGTGATATGAGGGGGTGGGGTCTGTTATCATCCTGTGTCTATTCTACTCTTACTTAGATGCATTTTGACCCATTCGTTCATCACTTTTACTTCAGCAGTCACCAAAATACTACATTCACTCCATGGACTACCCTATTTGAGATATCCTCAATGGTTCAAAATCAATTTTATTTACAAAAAATATTTACAATTTTATTGAAAAATGACGGGAATTGGGACGAAAAACAACAACGAAAAACGAAGAAACCGAATAAAATCAGGGCCAGGTTTATAAGACCCTCTTAACCTTTTATAAGAGCAAATCGGCCACTGTTTTTCGGTTTGTTTAGAAACGAAAACAAAGGGACAATCTCCAAGTGGGAGTGGGACTTAAGTGGGGAAAATAGTAGGGATTGAGTTTTAGACTGGATAGTATTCTTCAATGATTAATACAATTTGGGGAGGCCAAGAGCCAAAAAAATAAATGAGGATATAGTTAGGAAGTGACTCTTGTTCCTCCAAGATAATTTGGGGAGGCCAAGAGCCAAAAAAATAAATGAGGATATAGTTAGGAAGTGACTCTTATTCCTCCAAGATAATTTGGGGAGGCCAAGGGGCAAAAAAATAAATAAGGATATAGTTAGGAAGTGGATCTTGTTCCTCCAAGATAAACAAAATTGAATTTGATGCAAGACCGAGCGTAATATCTTTTACATGCGGTTCGGGTTATATTTTTTATTAGATTTTACTATAGGTATTGTTTAATTTCTCTCCCATTTTGCTTGGGATGTTGGATAAAATCAATTTTGGGGTCTGAAATAAAATTCTAGTTTACTTTGTAAAATTTCAATATTACATTCGCTAAAATTGAACTACATCGTGATGTAGGGGAGGGCGCCACTCTTTCCCTGGATTGCTCCACTTACCCTTGATCTTCATCTTATAATGCTAAATGGTAAGCAGGAAGGCATCAAGTACATCTTTTTTTTTTTTAGTCTTTGGTATGATTCTAGCTAGGATTGAACCCCGATCTACTGGCCCATTAGCAAACATTCTAACCATTATGCCGAAAGTCATTAAGAAATCGGTTTTGTGACTAAATCGATAGGACGTCTTATAAAATGTTAATTTAAATCCCTGAAATACTTTCGAATGTTTTCTTTTAACGACGAAATAGGTAAGGAATTAAAACATATGTTTTAAAACAGCTGTTGCACGGCGATATCCCCCCCCCTCTTTTCTTTTAAAAATCTGATTTGGTAAAATGGTTAGTGGTCGCTAATGGGCCGGTCTCTATAATAAAACTATTTGCCTTTAAATTCCCTTAAAACCTTTTTGTGCTACGTTAAAAGAATGTTCAAAGTTTTATTTTGTATATAAATATTTTCAAATCGCAACAAAATGTTTGGTTCAAAACAATAAAAAAAACAATGATTATCAGCGATTTAAAAACTGAATTAAAGTTTGATTCTCAACACTTTAAAAAGTAAAATAGAATTTTACTTTTATTTACCGTTAACCTTCTCAGGCGGCTTACATTTAATTAAAAGGGTGGTGGTGATAGTGGATTAGCATAGGGTTCAAGGTTCCATTAATATCGAAATTACGTTTTGTTACTGTTTTAATGGTATTGCACAAAAAATAAATTTGGTGCATTTTTTTATATATACACAGAAATAAGTTTTAACGGAATTTAACGAATGTAAAAGCAAAATAAAAGTGGCGATTAATGAAAGTTCAAATTTATATACGTTAAAAAGAAAAGTATAATTTTATTTCAGCACATGAAACTGGAATTGGTGAGATATTCCAACGCTCCCCCTCCCCTATGCTACAATTGAACCAAACATTGAATTAAAATTCAATTCTCAGCAGTTTTAAAAGTAAATTATAATTTAATTTCAGGACAAGAAATACAATTTAAGACCAATCAATTTCATTAAAAATCTGTGAATACCAAGCGAAATTAGCAAGACAATACAACAGTCCCTATAGTACAATTGAACCTATATTTTACAATGAATATAAATATTTCAGAAAACATAAATATGTTCAAAATTGTATAGACTTACAGGTCTCAAGACTAGGATCAAAGTGTATTATCTGTTCTGTCCTCAGATTAGGAGAAATCTTTCTATACTAAGGCAATTTTTATTTTTTGTCCTAATCCAGAGTGTTGGAGAACTGTATTTTTCCCACATTAAAAACGGACTTAGTGTCTAACTGTACCCTCACGAGAAAGGCAATTAAATGGGAATCTTTCTCTCATATCGTATTTAATTCACTCATCAAGAAAAGAGGCGTGAACTTGCTGGAAACTTTTATGCTCGCTTTGAATAAATCTGTTTTACAAAAACTCATTTATGTGCATACAACATATCGATGCCAGCACAGCACTTATCGTCATGATCAAAGTGTAGTATCTGCCAGGCCATGCGCAGAAAGCTTCCTTAGTTCAGTGACCTTTCATGGTCTAGAAAGGAATTAAATCTAGTGTAGGGCTCCGGTTGGGGCACAGTTGGGATGGTCGATTGAGGAGATCTGTTTTCAATGGAGTTATGCGCCGGGTCCAGGATATCTCAACAATATTGAGTATTCTCTGACCTGGCGATTGGTCTGGAATGCGTTACATCTCAATGGCGTAGATTTTAGTTCAAGCTTAGCAGACATGTCTGATGGTCTGCGATCTGATAGCACTGAAGAAGAAATGTCTGAGTATGCTCTCTTCAACTGTAGCCAACTTCGATTGGACAAAATGACGGGATGGTTAGCATTAATTCTGAACCGATGGTACAGCTAGAAGTTGTATCCGTGATCGACAATGACGACCTGCTGTGGGCTACAGAAGAAATGGTGTTTCTCTTGAATTTGGCCGTAGCCAGAATAGTAGTGTGGATGACGCGTCTTATGGGATTGCATCTTTTTCTTATTAGGATCTGATTTTATTCTGCAAGCATCAGCTTCAGATTAAAATTAGATGTGATAGAAAAAAGATTACATTTCATAGAAGTCAACAAACGGTGGTTGCAAGTTTGTGTGTAAGAAACGCGAGTCTGGTATTAGTATGTGTTCTCTGCTTGAGCGTGGTTCTGATTTTTTTAGAACTCATCTTGGTTAAGTTAGCCTCTTAGTTGAGTGAGTGAGTCATGTCCCCTTTTTTATTTTTCGGTAATGGAGATCCTCCACTCCCTACTCTTATTTATGCATTTAGCTACCCCAAATTGTATTTATTCTTGAAGGACACGTTCCAGTCTCAAACTCCTATTATTTTTTTGTTCCCACTCCCACTTCGAAATTGACTTGCTTTTTTCGGTTCTAAACAAACTGGAAAGCAGTGGATGGTCTACTCTTTGAAAGAGTTTGAAAGGTTCTTTTAACCAGTCCCTGATTTTATTGATTTCTTTGTGTTTTTTTCCTTCTGTTTTGAGTGTTTTGTTATCCAACTTCTCATCTTTTTCCAGTGAAATTGTAAATGTCTTTTGTAAATGAAATTCATATTCAACCATTGAAGATATTTTAAGTAGGGTAGTCATAGATTAAATATGATATTGATGGACAAATGCCGTAGAGAAAAAGGTACTAGTATTAGAAAGACCAAAAATACCCTTGGCAGTGAATGAGAGTGCAGTGTATCTTAGAAGGTTCAAAGTGAAGAAGAAATTGCTTACTTAGTAAGAAGTTGAGTAAACGTGTTTATTCGGCTGTCGTGACAGTGTGTAAGTTCAGTAGGCAGTGTGTGTATGTATGCTTGTCTTTGTATAGTCAGTGTGAAAGTATATACATGGATTTGTGTATATGTGAGTTTGGTAAACAGCGTGTGTATATGTTGTTGCTGCGTTTAATAGTTTGAAAATGTTCGCTGTTGCGTGTACCACATGTCTTAGATCCAGAGGCTGTATTATTCATTATTATTATTTTTTTTTAAAATGTACTCAAGTGCATCGAGTCTGAAAAGATAGAAATGACAGGACGCAGGTGTATTTGAGTTTTTATATTACGTGCAAAATATTCTAACATTCGGAGGTGAATATTTTGCATCTCTGATTGTCTTTATTTTTGAACAGCTTGTACGAATGGGTCAAGATGCATCTCATTAAGAGTTTACTCCCTCCACTTTTGAGGGCCTTGTGCTTAATTTTTAAGAAAAATAATTCAAAGTGTAGTATCTGTTCCTGCCTAGCACAGGGGTCTGACGTGCCCAGAGCTCGACCTTTGGATCAGAATGAGATACGGTTCTGTTCGGTCCTATGAGGTGATTCTCTCAGGCATTACCTCTTTTGTGCGGAGGGATTAATTATTTACAGGTCGCCTGTTGGGGAATGTCGACAGGTTCGATCACAGAAAAATTTACACACGACCGGACTACCCTTAATCCCACACCCACCCTATTGTGGGGAGCTGACTTCTTGCTGCTATGGGAAGCTGGTATATAAACTTAGATGAAGCAGATTCTGTCGCAAAACTTCCGTTTCCGGTTGCAAGATTGTGTAACTTCAAGAATTAAAAATCTAGCAACCGAAAAAAAGAACTGCTAATTGAATTAAAATATTCCTTTAAACAAAAACATTTTACTTATTGACATCTTATCTAAATATATAACATTGTATCGACCGGATTTTAAAAGTTGGACCTAAATGGCATTTAAGCTGACAAACCAGACTTTGATTATGACTGAACAATTTTCATTCATTATTGTTGAACCATGTTATTGATAATAAATTAACGTACCTCGCTAATTAAAAAAAAAAAAAGACTTCGTAATCTGATTCGGCGATCAGCTAAGGGGAATAACTCTTATTCTTTTATTGAGAGTTAGTGTTTCTTATTTGCTTTTATTTACCGTTTCAAATTATAGACCATAGAAATATTTACAAAACACATTTGAACGTAATGGATCTCGTGCAACGCCGGGTCAGTACAGCTAGCAGATAATATTTACATCCCTCAACATCTATTAGATTGCCGCGTAATTCCCTGCTTATTATTGTACCTATTTATCTTGAAATATACGAATCCGGCTACTTGAATGAAGTGAGGAGGTCGTCAGGTGTAACGCTGTAAACTTATATGTATGTCATCTTTTTTTGTTTTCTTTTTTGTAATATTGTGTCTGCTGGTGTGTCTTCCCCCTCTCTGAACAGCACGGAAACCTCCGTTCTTCTTCCATACCCTATTGAACTCCTTCAAGATGTCTGTGCTTGCAAAGTGCTTCAGTTCGAATATTTACCTTTTTTTTTACTTACTTTTTTTACTTATCTTTTTTTTTTTACCTTTTTTTTTTTAACTCGTTCATATCTCGTTTTATTTTTCATAACGACTAACTTTCTCTTCTGAAACTATCAGCCTGTCTGAGAATCGCGAATGAAATAACTTGTCTTCTCAAGTGACTCTATCTTTTGTCAAAACGAAGAAAAACGGTAATTTCAGTTCCTATGGAAGTCAACTTATCCTCCAAAATGCCCGTTCACCATTTTTATTTTTCCCTTGGTCTCTCAAAATTGTATTTATATTGGAACGACACCATCCGCTTCCAAACTCCACTCCTAATTAATTTCCCCACACTTAAGTCCACTACCAATTAGAGATCGACCTGCTTGTTTTCGTCTCTAAGAAATGGGAAAACAATGGGCGGTCGACTCTTAGAAAAGACTGGGAGTGTCTTCCGAACCTGCCCCTGATTTTATTTTTCCCCTTTTCTTTTGTGGTGTTTTTGTTGCCCCATTTCCCATCATTTTTTCATGAAATTGTAAATATATTTTGGAAATAAAATTCATTTTAAAACCGTTGGGAATATTTTAAGTATTGTAATCCATACAGTAAATGTGGTATTGCGGTGACTGTTGCAGTGAAAGTAGTGGGCAAATGGTGAAAGAGAAAAAAACGGTGCTGGGACGAATGGGTTAAAATGCGTCTAATTAAGAGAAGGATAGATAGAGGATAGGTAACTAGACTGGCCGTGACCAGTTTTAGGAACTAGAATTCTTAATTTATGACGTCATTAATTTTCATGTATGTATGTATGTATATATATATATATATATATGAGAGAGAGAGAGAGAGAGAGAGAGAGAGAGAGAGAGAGAGAGAGAGAGAGATATAGTAATCATTAAGTGTGCCCGGTTACAAGCAAGATAACAAGTAATATACAGTTTTACTAGTATACTAGACCTCCAGGGTTGTAGCACGACCTACGTTAAGAAAGCCTGTTCAATCGAAAATGACGTCATACAGTTTGGTTGGGTGAGCGAGATATGCTGAAAAGTCAGGATGAATATTGTGTCTGCTGGTGTGTCTTCCCCCTTTAAACCCCTTTAAACTGCTTTAAAAACATTTTTTTTTTAACTTTTAAAAATACATTAAAAAAAAGTGAAAAAGGGACACGATCCAATTTATACTGAAACTGAACTTTATTCAATATTAATTTACAAAATAACAAATTAATTCGAAAAGAATAGTAAAGTTGAGTGTTTTTGCTACGTTAAAGTAGATAGACATAACGTTGTTTCATGAATTTTAAAAGAGTAAAATTCATTTATTTTGTTTGTGAAAAAAATTCTTTATAGAAGTTATTACAATAAAAACATGCAAAGCTAAGCAATGAAGATTGTAATTTTTTTTAAAGTTACAATATAAACCTTATTTGTTGTATAGAAAATATTGTTGTTACAATGTGTTTTTAACGTTTTTAGCAGAATACAATCAAATACTGCAATTATGAATTTAGGGAACAAACAAACAATAATTAAATAAACAAACAAATTCAAAAGGAACGATAAATGATTTAACAATAAAAACAAACGATGAATAATGACAAAAATTCTGTATTAATTTGCTATCTGATTTTTGCGGATTGCTTTCTTTTTTTGTTTGAAAATATTAATTTGTTTTCTGGCTTTTGTGGATTAAATTGTATTTTTTAAGACAATTTCTTCGACAATATTCATTGGATACGTCATTATTATGATGTTTAATTTGAAATATATTTCAATTTCATTTTTAATAAACATGGTTTGATTTTATTATTTATTTCTTACAAAAAATATCTTCCCTTAACCCTTCCAATAACCATAAGTCCAAGTGGTAACATTTTTAATAAATAGTTTGATTTTATTATTTGGGTATTAAAATTAGCCAAATAAGAATTAGAGAAAAAAAAAAACAGAAATCCGCAAAAATAAAACAAATTAAAACGATGGATAAATTTGCTCTGTCCCGCTTGGCAAATCAGACAAAACTAGACTATAAAATCTGGCAGCTATTTGGAGAGTTAACCTTTTCAATATAAACGTTTAAAATGAAAAAAAAAGATAAATAAGTTACTTTAAAATAAAGAGAGACGAAAAATTAAAAACAGAACAAATGAAATTCAAACAAATGATTTCAATATAGACAAACAATAAAGTTACTAGTGCAGAAATAAACTAAAAAGACAAAACTCAAACTTATAAAAATAAACTGTTGGATAATTTAATTAAATGTTTGAAATTTTCCTTTACTGCTTAATTTCTTTTTTGTAAAATAATTTTTCTTACCACAAAAATTATTTAATAGAATTTAATGTGCTTCAGAAAGCATTCTTTTTTTTTCAATACTTTGATCCTAAGTCAACACGAGAGTCAACATGAAAAAACATTAGAGAACCTCTATTAATTCCCTTCGAAGTCTCGTTAGGCTACGGCTAGTACCAACTACTGTGACGTTAGCAGAAAAACGAGACTCTGTGAAAAGGCCTTCTCCTTACGAAAATCACGGTTCTAGACGCTTCCTGCAGTAGACGACTCTCCACTCAGCTTGCGCCTGATGTCAACAAAAAGCGGATCCAGATGACTCTCAGAAGCTACAAGACAAGCCATTGATTCAAATAAGTGATAAAAGTGATTTCGGATTTTAGCATATGGAAAATATAATCGAAGGCTTCAAATTGAAAGAGAAAAGAAGCTGAGGAAATCAGAAGATCAAAGAAACCTTCACAAAGTCAACTAAAATAAAAACTCACCAACTAGAACAAAAGATGAAAAAGAAAATGATGATTCAGCAAAAACGAAAACTGTCAGAAGTATACTAGCTGACGAAGTTCGAAACAAAAAAGAAGTTAACATTCAATCGTGTGTCATGTGAACTAAAGTTGCATCTTTTCCAAAAATGTAATTGAACTTTTTTAGATATTTTACTTTGAATCTTTTTGAAGTTATTTTATAGTTTCAACATTTACAAATGATCTTCATGTTTAGTTTAGTACATATGTACTGATTTCACAAAAATATAGTTTTCATAAAGAAAATTGTTTTTCCAATTGAAATTTATGTAAAATTTGAAGCTCAGATATAACCAGAATTCACTATTTTATGTCAAATCTTTCGGTGGGAAAGGGAGATCACATAATCACCATTTTAATATCAATACAAAATATTTTCAGGATTTTTTAAAAATTTCTAGGGTGGGGTGGGGTTGAAAGATGTACTCAGCATTAAGGAGAGGGGTGTAAGTACCGTGACATAAACCGAAATAGATTGCTGTAAATTTACATACTCCTTCAGGAGGGGGGATATTGTCGGTGGTCCTAGGCGCCTCTACTGATGAATGTCGGCAGGTTCATTTTTGGCTATTTTTGTATTCTTCCGGTGTTCCCCCTTGGAGGAGCTGGATTTCCCCTCACACATTAAACTAACTCCATGTCTAACCATGATGCAGTGCGTAGGAGGGTAAATGCAAGCATTATCTCGGACATAGTCGGCGTTTCTTTGAAGTCTATGAAGAACCCTGTGCACTTCTCTAGAAGGAAAACAATTTTAAAGAATGGCAAAGACAATTCATACAAATAATCTCTATATATAAAACTCAATGTTTGTGTGTGTATGTAGGATTTTTGTGTGTTCCCTAAAGAAAGAAAGGTTAGAGAATCTACATAAAATCTAAAAGTTTATTCTTATGTAACATTTACTAGGGAAGACGATGAAAGCGGTTTCAACTTTCTCAGGGGTCTCTGAGGGAATAAGACCCTTAAAACTTCAAATATATCCTATTTTTATGAAATTTAAATTATATGTATGAAATTTTCTGAGCAAGACAATGGAAGTGGTCCCAAATTTCGTTACCCTCTATGTCCACACATTTAAGTAACCCATCGGTTGAGTACCCCCTTAAAGCTTCAAATATGCATATCCGATTTTAATGAAAGCTAAACCCTATGTATAAGACACTAATTCAAAGAGTTTTCCAACATTTCAGCTTCTTCGGACTATATTAAGGAGGGGGGGGGGAAACAGGAGGAGGAGGGGGGCAGTAAAAACAAAGAAAATGTTATAGTGTTATGATCATAGTGAAAAAGTACAGAGTAATGATCCTCATTCAATCCCGGTCTTGCTGCGAGTAATTAATATTTATCCAACAAGCTTGGTTTAAAATACCAAGTAAAACAGTCTGTAATAAAGATAGAAAATTCCGAAAGATTCAGTCTTTTCTTTACTGCAGGAGTAGCCATTCCGCGCATGCGCAGTTCGCTTGCAAGCAGTTTAATAGTAATTGTTTGTTGCACAGCGTTGCTATGGGAATGATGGACAAGATTTTGTGTGCAAATTTAGGCTGACTCTCTGTTGGATTCTTGCTTATATAAGCGGTAGCCCGATCAACTTTGAATTAGGTGAAACTGTATTATTCTGGATATGTGATTGGGTGAAATCCGATTTCAGTAACCAATCAAAATAAAGTATTTTGTAAAAAAATTTTCTACTGCTGCTTAACCTCGTATTAACATTTTTTTATTTATTATTTCAATGATTTTCAAGTTATAAGTAAGATAAAGTAAGATGTATCCCATTTTTATGGGTGGCTAGTACGAACACAGACCCTGCGATAATTGTGTACCTCTCTCTTGTCTCGGTTATAACACAGCACTCTTAGTAACAAAACCGGAAGTTTAGCCTCCGTCAGCTTCGGCACATGTGACAGAAATAGACATAATTTTTCTCTCTCTTCACGCATCTTCTTTTGGTTAATGTTACCTGATTGGTCGGCGTAAAGGAAGATGCACAAAGGAAGACGAAATTATGTCTATCTCCGTCACATGCGCCGAAGTTGACGGAGGCTAAACTTCCAGTGTGTTACTAAGAGTGCTGTGTTATAAAAAAGACAAGAGAGGGGTACACCATCATCGGGTTGATTTCAGAAGATGTGCGACCACTATAAAAGACGTGAATTTTTAACACTCACCAGTACTTTGTGTGTCGGGTTGACACCGTCGCCATTAGGCAGCTTGGCACCCTACTACGACTACAGGAAGTAGCTTCCTATCCTGCTTACAGCAGCACCTTCGACCATGACCGCAGCTCCAGCTCGATTCGGCCACGACAGTAACAGTGCAATCGATTCCAGACGACAGGCGACATACCAACATTGTTAGGAGAAATCATCAGATTCGCCATTCACTAAAGCAGCCAGACTCTTAAAGATTCACTGAGTCATGAAAAAAACGTATTTATATTAAATTTTAATAAAAATCCCTCTTTATTACTTTTACGTACGAGTTTGTCTCTATTTATTGTTTTCACGTTACTCATTTTTGTTATTTGCGTGTGAGTCTTTGTACACTAGACGACAAGGCCTTGTCTATCTCATCGGATCCAGTTATATTAAAATTGATCACCATTGATCAAAATGTTATATACTTATCCAAGTACTCTGGATAATGTAGTTTTATAATAGATATGGTTTTGTTGGTTTATCTCCATTACCCAAAGAGGGCGTTTGTGAACAAACAAACAAACAAATGGGAACTATAACTTTATATACATGTGATTCCGGAGTTCCTATTCTATCCTAGATCCCAAAAGATCTCTTACATTAAAAACAAGAACATAGGTCAGTCATGAGGCTACATATCTCTGCCTTACAACGTAAGGATGGGACAAAGTCTTATCTGGGCCTTACTTCTTCATATTGTATCAGTATTCACGAAGTTATGCCATGAAAGCGTCTTTAAAGGTCATATAAAGTGCGAGACTTCATTGACCACAATATGGACCAAGTAAAGAGTCTCTGCGGTGAACATAACTGAAGTTATCGCCAAAAGTGACTTTAAAAGGGTAGGGTTATGATTGCGTATTAACCTAAAAGTGGAGAATTGTGGGCAACTTATATAAAATAATATAATGTGGGTAAGCAACTAATACATGCATAATATATAAACTAACAGACCGGAATATATAAATATTTGGTCTAACAAATATACATTACTCAATACATTTAAAACCTTTCAAACAATCTATATAAGCATATGTGAGCACCCGACCCCCTACGCACAGGTTCAAAACACTGTGCATAGAACACTATGGCCATGCTAATACTTGTGAATAAAATATACTTAACATATGTAAAAGTAACATACCAAGATACATAAGTACTCAATTCCATAGGATACAGAAATATCCTTCATCTCAAAATCTCACGCTTACATTAAAAACAAGAACATAAGTCAGTCGTCAGACTGCATACCTCTGCCTGACAACGTAAGGATGGGCGAAAATCTTATCTGGGCCAACATGATCATATGTAATGAAGTATTCCCGAAGTTATGCCATCGAAATGTTCATAGCTAAAAAACATTTATCTGGCTAGGCTGAAAATTTGACATAGTGGTTACTGTTATCAAAGAGCCTCCGATCCATACATGAAATTTGGATGAATCAGAAGTCAAAACTCGGTCAGAATTTCGACCATAACCGAGCTTTTTAAGGTCACTGTCATAAAAGATGCGGTACTTCATTGGCTACAATATGGGCCAAGTAGCGAGTCTCTAAAATTAATAGAAGTGAAGTTATCGCAAAAAGTGTAACTTTTCACCATTTTTACCTTTGACCTAGATATCTCAAAATTAAATCAGTTCTAAGTTAGACCATGACTGATATTCTGATCAAGTTTGGTGACGATTGGTCAAGCGATGTGGACGTTAGGCTGTACACAAACAAACAAACATAGTGGCAAACCAACGCACAAACACGACTGAAAAGCACAGTAATCATACTAATAAGAATACCACCCGCTTTTGTGTTCATTTATACAGATCCCTATATATGTACTTACAGAAAACGTCCAGAAAAGTTAGCGCTATTAAAATAAAATCGTTATAACCAGTTTTTACGGGAGATTGATTTTTATTTTTATTTTATTATAAAACTTTGCATACTTTAAGAAAATGGCAGTAATTTCCTATTTTTAAATTTTATTTGTATATTAACAAAAAATATTTGTATTTTCTTATCAGTTAAGTGCAGAAATATATATTATAGACGAATTCTTTTATTCGTTTAGTGAAGATATAAAAAATAGTTTGAGAGAAAACTATTTTTTGTTTTACGAGCAGTTTAAGACATACCAGGCCCACTTCACGATAACGCTGCGCACACAAGTTTTTCACATCTATTTAAAAATGCCTTCTAATAGTGTGCTGTTCAAGTGTGTCTTCTATATAATAAAAATGAACGTATGAAAATCTAATTTTATGAATAAAAAAAGGAGAGGCTTGATCTTGATAATAACTAATAATAATAAAAGAGAGAGGAAAGAATAATCAGGTATGCAGATTTAAATTTCATGGGCAAAGACGGAGAAGCAATTATATTTGATAATAATACAAAAGAAAGAAAATAATTTCTTTCACGTTTAATATAAACAAAATATTCTCTTATTATTATAAGAAAAGGAAGGGAGATAAATAGATACCGTGTGTGTGTGTGTGTGTGAGAGAGAAAGAGAGAGTGGGAGAGAGAGAGTTTTCTTTTCTTTTCCTTGCCGATTAGTCTTCTTTTCTTATTGATTACTTATGCCTGCCTTTCCTTATCGATTAGTTTTAACTTTTTTTATCGGTATATATATATATATATATATATATATATATATATATATATATATATATATATATATATATATATGCATATTCTTTTCAATAGTAGAACACTATATAACGGCTGCCTTTAAATAGGATTAATCTCTCACTGATTTACCGAGTTGTTGACAACGGCGATGTGGGTTAAGACGTCGGAATTTGAGTTTGAAACATGGCTCGTGTTCCGGGGTTCGAGTCTGCTGACCGGTGTAAATAATTCTTCTTTACACTGACGATTCCCGTAAGAGTCTTGTCTTTTTATCGATTAATTTGATTTCAATGCGTTCATGTAATGAATAGGAATTAAATTGCGAAGTGATAGCGAGCTGGTAAAGCCTGCTATGTTTTATTATCTACCTGGGTAAATGGTCAGCGTAAAATCATCATCATATTCAGTTTAACGCCCGTTTTACATGCTGACTAATAGACGTCTTTTAGAAATTGACATCCAAACTAATCTATCTCTGGCCAGGTATTCACTTATCTCTCTTTCTCTCAAATTTATCCTTATAACTCCATCCCATGTTTTACTTTGCCTTCCTCTACCAACTGACCCTGCTACCTCAACTGTTCTACATTTACTAACCCAGGAACCCGCATCCATTCTTTCAACATGACCAAACCAATGAAATCTCCTGTTCTGCACACATTTCTCTGTACTGTCCAGATTTAATCTATCTCTGAGATTATCAGGTATAATCTTGTATTTAAGACCCACATTACACACCCATCATATATCATTTCTCATATCATTTCTCTCCATGCAACGCATGTTCTCAATCTTCACTGGCATACGTCATAACACTTCGTACACGTAACTGATAGACTATTCCCTTAGTCGACAGTGGTAACGTTCTGCTGGTTAGTAATGGCAGAAGTTCCCTGAACTCACTCCATCCGTTCCTAACTCTAGCAATCATACTAGCAATGGTATTACTAAGGTAACTAAACTTCTGAATACCTGAAAATCAACCAGCGAACGTATGTAACTGAAACGTTCAGGTGATTTTTTTTTTTTTTGCTTTAGAACCTTTATCGGACGAGAAAACTCGTTCCAACTCGTGCTTAAATTCATTAATCATTCATTTCTTATGAATCAGATGATTCTATTGTTGTCATTGGTTTCTCCGATATCTTTCTAGTTAGAATTCTTTCTCAAAAGGAGAGACCACGTGAAAGTTGCCAACATTCTAAGTGAAAGTGTTTTTGTGGAACAAGCTGGACTCGAACATGGCACACCCAGGTTGTCAGTCCGTGTCGTTACCCACTTAGCAAACGTCACCTCCTGTGCATAAACTAAAATCGAATGATGAGTCCTATAAGTCTCTTTTCAGTCTCAAGAAATAACGAATACTCCCTGTAAAGGGCACCTGTGAAGCCAGTGTTGCGCAACCTCTAATCGCACCTCCCACGAACCGGCAATTGCCAGACTAGTGGCAAGAAGAAGTCTAGAACGATTGAAACAGTGCCGAGATAAGCTGAGAAAGACTTGTAGTATTTCGGAGTTTTCCTTCTCCATGGTTTGAGAGTCTAGTCTACTTTACTAATTAATCCATAGCTGGAGGAAGGATATATGGATCCTCAAGGGAGTTAGTGAATGTGATGCAATTGGCCAGGCTAAACTCAAACCCGGCAAGCTGTGCCCATAGTCCGTGACTATAACTACTACGCCGGTGTCATATAGCTATTACTATGAAAGCAAATTCCCAACCGACTATCGAAATTATATTGCTATGTGTTTAATTTTGTTACCGTATACTGGGCATGGAGAAATTATTAACATATTAATATTTTCATGAAATTTGATCTTTAGAACGAATTAAGATACAAATATAATGGTTTAGTTTTCAGTTAAATTTTGGTTGTATGTATATTTAAAAACCTAAAGTTAACGTAAACAAGAAAAAAATACACACTTAAATAATCTTAAAAACATGTTTTAAATTTATAAAATATATATCTCAGAATTGGGCCTCTAAGCTTGTGCATCCGGGACTCTCAGTCTATTTGGAAACGCGAATGAAAATCTTTTTAAAATCTGATATTTATCATACAGATGTTTTGAAGCAGAGTTTTAAATACTAATGCTAGTTAATTGGATTTTGTAAAAATAAAAAATAAAAAAAGTGACAATTATCTGAATTATCTCCCTTGGATATATTCTGGCTACCGTTTAGGAATGTGCTCTCCTGTCCGACAGTTAAGAAAACTCGTTCTGACCATGTGTTGAAAATTCAGAACGAGTCTGTTCTCTTTCTGGCTCGCTCTTCAAAGAGGACGGACGTTTTCGTCCAACCCCTCATAGGAGCATGTCTTCTAAAACCCAAGCAGGCTTTGCCTCTAGGTTACGCCTTCTGATAGCACTCGCTGTGTTCTTTGTCGTTGTATTTGGAACTGTAGTGTATTCCTTCTTTATGTCGGTTGTTTTCCGCTGTATATCGTGTACCACCTGACACATTTCGTATCCCTGTTTTATGCTTGTCTTCGACAAACTGTTTATCCGTGAATAAATGTGTGCATGTAAATTCAACTGTTGCTTCACTGTTGCACTTTTCTGTTTCTCCCAACACTCGTGTGGTGTTATCAACGATAACACAGCACGCAAAATGGCGACGTCGTGTTCGGGAAAGATATACTCGAATACGTGGTGGCTTAAACGTAGAAGCTATAATATAAATTATTCGTAGCTTTTCAACTTTTTACTTTGTCCGTCACGTCCCAAGTAACTCTGATTTATAATCAAACAAGAGCATAAGTCAGTCTTGAGACTGTATGCGTCCGCCTGACAACATAAGGATGGGAGACAGTCTTATCTGGGCCTTACTTATGCCATGGAAAACGTTGACAACTCAAAAACTATTTATCTGATCAGGCCGAAGTTCTGCATGGTGGTTACTATTATCAAAGATCATCAGATTCATACATCAAAATCGGTCAAAATTTCGACTATGACCCAACTTTTCAATGTCACGGTCAAAGGTCAAGGCCATACAAGAAGCTGGCTACAAGTGTGACTCACTTTTTCCGTAATCTTGATTTTTAATCGAAATATCCCGAAATTAAATCAGTTAAAAATTAGACCATAACCGATATTTTAACTAGGTTTCGTGACGATTGATCACGTGATGTGGACGTTATTTTGTACACAAACAAACAGTGAAAAAAAAAATCGTCCGGAAACATAAACCCCGCCTTGGCGGAAGTAATCAAAGCAAATCAAATTTATTGGCAAAAAAATAAATAAACACATAAATGAATAAACAAAAATAAAATAAAACATAAATAAAATAATAAGGTGCAACAAGCCATGTAAAAATGAGAGAAGTCTAAATATTTGTCCGAGACCACTTTGAACCTGAATATGGCAGACATCGTCACGACATCCTCTGACAGGTTGTTACACGGAGCGGAAATACGGACAGAGAATGTTGCTTTCCTTCTGTTGAGATGAAAGGGACTATGATACATCTTCTGTTGGTAACCACGGAGACCACCACTTGGCGCCTTTTACTAATCTACCAAAGAATCCCAGTAAAAGGAGCATTCGTAAGGAGCATTTTTATGATTAATAAGGAAGGAAGGAGTATGTGTGAAAGAGTATACGAAACACGAGAATTACAATTTGATATTCTTTCATTTTATTAAGTTGTTATAGATTCATATCATGTGTGATGTGTGTGTGTGTGTGTGTGTGTTCATTACTGTGTTTACGTGAGTTCCAACGTGAGTGAGTATGTATTATCTTTGTAGTTGTGGTACTAGTGTAAGTGTGTGTGTGTAACCATTATAATTTCCAGCGATGCATTGGAGAATGTATTCTTCTCATTTCGTTTCGGTCCGTGATAGAATTGGTTATTTCACATTTAAACTCTGGGTCGTGTGTTTGCAACCTTGGAACTGACCTTTTGTTAACGAGCTTGTTGCTGTTATGTAAACCGATCGGCCCCAAGAAACCTTTTGTGAAATCGGGCGGGATGTTACCTGTTTATGCGGACGTAGGTTTAGATGTTTGTTTTCTGTAGCTCCCACTTCCACTTTTACTTAATAATGAATTTACACCTTGGGCTAAAATTGACGAAAAAATTATCCTTCGCCAGTGTTATCACTAATATTCATATAAAATCGCTGAAATAAATCGCTGAAAATAAAAAGGTGACAATATTATCAGACGGAAAAGGGTTAGTCGAAACCGGATCCTTGTTTTTCCTAAAAAAAGACTTTCAGTTTATTTTGCACCGAAGAAAAACGAAGTTGATAAGAGAAAGGAAGAGTTGTTTTATTTTCTCGATATTTTGGGAGGTAGAAAATCTCCACATGAAATGATGACATTTATCATAGGTCACCTGGCTTTCGTATCTCGCAGAGGCAATTTTTTTTTCTGTCGAGATAATGGCGATTGCAACAATATTGTCCGATTGAAAAAAATTAAAATGAGAATAGTCTTGTTTCTTAAGTTATGAAAACGAAAAAAAAAATCAATGGTTGCTATTCTTGTCGAGATTTAAGGTATAGAGAGGCCAGTGTAAAAAATAAGTGACCCGCCAGATATTCACTGTGTCATGAACAGGGTAGAGCTGTTTACATTTTCAGCGTTGAATGGACGTTGAAATGTTTAGATATGGTAAGAAATAATAACGAGAATATATATATTTTTTATTATTGAATTCAATTCTATTGGAAGAGGGGCGAAGTCATGCTCGTTTAATTCTCAATGTAAGGAAGGCGTACCACGCCTCGAGTAAGTAAGAAGAAAGAGAGTCACAACAGACGCACTGAGACTCACTTTTGCTCGCCCACCGAATCCATATCGTTGAGAGACGACCCCCGGACTTATGGTTGATATCGCCCAACCAAAATTGTCCAGAACTTGTTAAGATTTGCCGGTTCGGAACACAGAAGTAGAAGATAGAAGTGTGAAAGTGCACTGTTTGTAACTGAACGACTTCTCTACCCAAATAATTATTCTTATACAAAAACCAACTGACAGATTTGTTTATTACTTTTCTTTCATTGTTCTGCTTTGAAATGACCCTTTGCCCCTCAGTGGTACCAATTTGCTGACCAGCACCGGACAGTTGTCCTCTGATCTTTTAATCACAATGTGGGAGAGTGGTGATTGGCGGACAAGGACCCTTCGACATCTTTGGCCTTCATCAGTACAGCAAAATGCTGAATGACACTTCCTCGTCTTTATCGTTAATGTAATTAATGGAAATACATTTTTTCTATGAATAAGTTTTGAGGGAGGAGGAATTCCCCTCTCACACTGAGGTAACAGTGGGAGATAGAAACAGATGAAGAAGAAAGAAAGAATACGGCGAGGTAGAATCTGTTGACCACTCAGAGCTGAGAGGGCAGATCCCGCAAGTGGAAATTACCAATATGCAAAGAAATAATAATGAGAACATATTTTCTTTTATTACTGAATTAATTCTATTGAGAGATGGGTGTAGTCACGCCAAGTCTCAAAACATCTGAATCTCAATATATGCCAACGCAAATTGAAATTCGGAGACTGAATTTTGCTCACCCACCAAATCCACGTCGTTGGAAGATGGACCCTGAACTTAGGATTGATATCGCCCTTTAATTGGGCTCAGAACTTGTTAAGATTTGCCTGTCTGAAACACAGAAGTATGAGTGTGAAATTCATTCTTTGTAACTGAACGACTTTTCTACCTAAATAATTATTCTTATACAAAAACCAACTGCCAGATACGTTTATTACTTTTCTTTCATTGTTTTGCTTTGAAATGACCCTTTGCCCCTCAGTGGTACCAAGTTGCTGACAAACGCTGGACAGTTGCTCTCTGATCTTATAATCATAACGTGATTGTCGGACAAGGACCCTTCGACATCTTTAGCCTTGATCAGTACAGTAACTTTTCCTGAGCAGTGCCAGGTGACCAACCCAACTCAGGAACGGCCAAATTGGTGACGTCACCCAGTCGGGTGTTGGGTCAAACAAAAAGGAAAAAAACACTCAAACAGGAGAGTTTGAAAAAGAGAAAGAGAAAGAAAAACATATTAATCAGTATAGAAAGCAAAAAATCAAAGAAAACGTCTAATTATCGAAATAGATTGAAGTTGAGGGTTATCTGACTTGCTATTTGTTTTCTCAATTCCCCTAAATACTTGAAATGAATTCGCCTGACAGTTTTTTTACTTGATAACTTTTTGTTTGTGTGACGAGACGGATATATATATATATATATATATATATATATATATATATATATATATATATATATATATATATATAATTTAATAATACTACAGTATACGCATCGATATAGTGAGAAAAAATTGAAAATCGGAAAATCAGTAAGAAACCAAATAATTAATTATTTATTTTAATCCAAATTTTCAGCTTAATGAGGTTTCATCAGGATGACATACAGACAATTCTTTTTTTTCTTTTCTTCCATTGTCGAGATCTTACGACTTTGCCGAAGGTCACTGATTTCTTTCGGTGTTGTTAAAGAACTGTTTATTTTGTAATGTCCGGATAGCGGTAGTGAGATGGGTTGACACGCGTGTATGAATATTGAATGTAATAATACTACAGTATAAGTACTATCTATCTATCTATGTATATATATATTTGTGTGTTTGTGTGTTATAATGAAATAATTCCAGGAGGAATGACCCCCCCTCCATGCCTACTTTTACAATTTCTATTTATATATTATGGCCTCCTCTTCCCTCTTTGTCATAAATTATGTAATTCCCCCTTACTACATAATTATAGACTAAATATGCTTCAAATTTCCCCCTCTCTCTAAATATGTATTAAATAGGTTGTCACTCCCTCTCTCTCTAATTATATTTGAATTTCCCCTTTTTTCAGTTTCAAAAATGTAATAATCTAAATTGGATGGTTGACAATACCACAAGGTTAAAATAAATTATTGCATCGATGATTATGTATTTTCTTGTTACTACATTTTATTATATATATATATATATATATATATATACCCATAGGGCCTTAAAGATTTGTTCGAAGACCGAGCTGGATGAAGAAATTAAATTTATTACTAAGACCCTCTGTAACAATGGCTACCCTTTAGACATTGTACAATCTACGATTAAAACAAAAATATTACATTTTTACAAAAGCAAACCAGCTTCTGTAGACAGATGCCCTATTTACCTCCGCCTACCTTGGCTTGGTAATATTAGTGATAGATTCGCCAAACAAATCTCTTTGTCTGTACAACAATGTTATTTTGCTGCGAATACGCGTGTTGTTTTTTCCTCTCGTCCAATCTTAACTTCTATTCGAAAAGATGTCCTTCCCCCACATCATAATAATTCCATTATTTATTTATTTAAATGTAGTTGCTGTATGCACTACGTCGGGATGACGTTACAGAGATTGGACATCCGGGTCAAACAACAAGTGCCCACAAAAATTCGCAATGGAAATTATTTACCAACTGATGATTTGAATAATACTTATGGCTCGTCGATAGGTCAACATCTCATAAATAATCGCACCTGTGCCTCTAAATTCAGTGTCGACTTATTCTCCATTCTTAGTAAGTCGCACTCCCCTTATCATCTCAAGATCTTAGAAACAATTTATATTAAGTCCTTGAGACCTTCTCTTTGCAAACAAAGAGAAAATCTCCTCGGGCTTAATGTTGTTTCTATTTGACTGAACTTCTTTTTTTTTTTTTTTTTTTTTTTTTTCACCCCTTTCCCTCGCTATAATTCTCATAGCATCTTTTATATTTTTTATACATTACCTCGATATTTGGCTCTGTTGAGCGAGGTACGAAACCGGTCAGCTGCCCTTTCATCTTTTTAATTTCTTAAATTCATTATGAATAATAAATATTGTCTCTTCAATGCTATTTTAAAGTTTTGTACGACAAAGAAAATATTTAAATATATATATATATATATATATATATATATATATATATATATATATATATATATATATATATATATATATATATATATATAAACACATTGCTCTTTATTATAGAGTGGATAGCTTTAACGAAGGGGAATGAAAGTAAAAGGGAAGAAAAAAGAATGAATTAAATACGTGTAAAGAGGAGAAAGCAGTGGCTTAGCACGCTATTAACCTTTTTCGTTTGCTCAAGCCCACCAGACCCTCTTCACCCGAATGCACACTTGTTAAAACCGGAAACGTTTTACTACCGTTATTCCCTCAGAAGTCGTTTCTCCCCCCTCTCTCTTTCTCTCTCCCCCCCCCTCTCCTATTTTGCGCACACATTCGATCTAAGAAGTACACGTAGAATGTATGTGGCTGAATCTCAACGCTGCTTAACATTCCCATATCGCCTCCGCAGTTTGCAAGCAACAGATTTCGCGACGAACTATAGAAACCCTGCCATGCCACAAGAGCTTCAAGTGGGCGTGGCGGTACTGACGAGCAGCAAACAATAATGATACCCCCCCCCCAACGCTCTCTTTCACCCTCTGAGAAATATTTACTTTACAATCCAGGGGCAGATTATCAACAAGTCTGCATGCTAGTTTCTTAGCAAGTCATACTTTTTGATCTAAAACGCCCATAAAGTTAAAGATGGACGTTTTTACTCAATCGTCAATTCAAATTTGTATCCTTTTCTTTTTCAGTTTTCTTATCATTTAGCTTTTTCTGAGCATGGGGCATCCCACCGGATACCAAACATTCGCCCCCTTATTTCAGAGACTCTAACCGCACCTTTAATTGCAATTGTTTGTATCTCTTTTGCATGTGGTTCACCGGTTATATCCGTCAGGTAGTTTTTGAAATTCTTTTTAATTCCGGTTGCTCCTATAATTACTGGAGTTATGGAGATCTTCCTAAAATTCCACTTTCTTTTCATGTCGTACATCAGACCTTGGTATTTCGTTATATTCTCCCACTCAGCTTCCACTCAGCTTGGTTTAAGCCAAAATTATTAGATACATTGACTTCAACTAGGGTTGCTACTTTCTCCCTTTTGTCCCATATCACCCATCGCTTATACAATCAAAAGTGATTGGTAAAACATTTGTCATTTTATCACTTTCAAAGTGTATAATAGAGTCTCTTATGGATAGCAGTACTTAAACTCCGCACTTACTAGTTTTTTAAACTTCAGTTAATTGACTTCTTAAGTTTTAAGCGAGTATTTTTTTTTTTTTTACTAAAATGGGGTCACCATTTATCAAGGCTAGATACCACTCGAGAAGAAGGGTTAATGAGATTAAATGATTATCAGGACCAAGTGGGGACGGTTCTAGATAGGAATCTGCTGACATTTGCTTTGAAAACGACAAGTTGTAGTCTGTGGGGAAACAGTCCCGCAGCAATGTGTTCGACAAGCGGAAAGCACTTGCGAAGAAACTCTGTTCGTGGAAATTACGCCTTGACGCCAGGCAGATGGGGGGGAGGGGGTTCTTCATTGTGGTAGTGAGTCGAGTTCTTGTTGTGAATGTCTTACAAGGAGGAACCAGATATTTGAGCTGAGTCGAGCACCTTCCATCGAAATAAAGATAGAGTAGAGAGAGACTAGCAACGTCTCTTCTGTGATAAAGGGGCCGTAAGGAACGGAAGAGATCATCCCACAATATATTTTGAAGTCGATCTGGGGGGGGGGAGAGGTCGTCGTCTTTGAAAATGTTACCGGTATCCCATTAACTGACATTAACAAAGAGTAGGAACATTTAACTCTTCCTTTTTGTTTACGGACACGAACGCAAGCAGCGTGGGTTGAAGTGGCATGCTGTTACGAGTAGTAGCGCAGTGAATATTGTATTTACGTATCGACTCTTGATTGGACAAAAACTCAAATATGCCGTTTTTTTTTCAGCCAATCAGAGAAGAGACCAGACAGCTAGAGTATGCCCCCTCCTATTGACATGGTAACCCTCCTTCTGATCCCCTCTCTCCTGGTTCAGACGCTCTCTGGCTCCAGTGGAAAACACTCAACCACCTGAGAACAGGAATAGGGCGATCAAAAGTTGCTATGACTAGATGGGGCTACAAAACTGATCCAACCATCTGCGAATGTGGAGCGGAGAACCATACGATGCAACGCTGCCTTGTCTGCCCTCTACTGCCCAAACAGTGCAGCTTGGAATGTCTTGAATAGTACAAAAATGATAGAAAAGACTGCGTAAAAAGTGTGAAACTGTTGTATGACCGCATGCTTCAAAGACACGCAAAGATGATGAAGAAGTGAAGAATATCTATTTAGTGCCGAAAATAGGCGCGTACTATAAAAACGTAACCACAAAGCTTTCTTTCTCTTTTGTTTCGTAGACAACAGATGTGCGCACAATATGCACTGCCTAATCCCGCCCGAGCCCCTTTGAGGCGAAGGTTAGAGAATATACATAAAATCTAAAAGTGTATTCTAACGTAGAATTTTCCGGGGAAGACAATGAAAGCAGCCCCGAATCTCTAAGTACAACGATAAGAGGGGCTATGAGGGCAGAAACCTTCTTAAAACTTCAAATATATCCTATTTTGATGAAATTGAAATAATATGTATAACATTTTCTGGCGAACACAATGGAAGTGATCCAGAATTTCTAAGTGACCTTCTAAGGGGGCTATTGGGGCTGAACTTCCTTTTAAACTTCAAATATATCCTTTTGTATGACATTTATATCATATGTATAAAATTCTCCGGAGAAGACAATAGAAGTGGTCCCGAATCTCTACGTGCCTCCTCCAAGGGAGCTATGGGGGTAGAACCCCTTAAAACTTCAAATACGTATATCCGATTTTTAATGAAATTTAAAAAGGATGTGACGGTGGTTAAATGGATAACGAGGCGGAATGGCGACCTGGGTGTGCCAAGTTCGAATCCAGTCGATTCCACAATACCACTTTCAGTTAGCTTACCCTAGTGCGCTGACTTTAAAAAATCACACTTGACCTTGTGTCTAACCTCGTGGAGAGGAGGTAAATAAATCGATCATCATCTAAAATATTCCGAAACATGAAAGGGATTGTGGCAACCATTATGCAGTCCCTCCTGCAAGAATGCCGACAAAGTTGTACAATTATGGTTTTTACGAATTTACTTTTACTTTTACTAATGAAATTTAAATGGTATGCATGAGACGCTAATTCAGAGGGTTTCCAAAATTTCAGCTTCTTCCAACGATATAACGGGTCGAAACGGTGGGTGCAGTAAGAAAAAAGAAAGTAATATGGTGCTATGAGCATAGTAAAAAGGACAGCAAGTTTCTTCTTTCAATCCCGGGCAACGTCGGGTCTTCCTGCTAGTTTCTGCTATACAGTGATTTTGAATAAGTTCAAAATGTGCCTAGTCACTTAATTGTTCAGAGCAATTTTTGGTCTAAACAAACATTGCTTTTAATTTAATAAAACATACTTTATCAATTTCATTCAATGTCTTGCTCAGTTTGTATTGAAATAGTATAAAAAATTAATATGTAGTAGTTGTTGTAGTAATAATAATAATTATAATAATAATAATAATAATAATAGCAACCACAATAATAATAATAATAATAATAATAAGTAGTAGTAGTAGTAGTAGTAGTAGTAGTAGTAGTAGTAGCAGTAGTAGTTATATATATCTAAAACAAGATTAGGTTTAAAGCTCACAAAATTAATACTAGAATTGTCCACATGGACCCGTGGATAAAGGTGATAAAATAAAAAGTGTTGGACATTCATGACTGAAACTTGGTCAGACATAAAACGAAGTTTATTTGTACTAAATATGGCAGAAAGGATTGTAACTTGGGTACTTCTGCAGTTTACAGATTGTGCTGAAATAATACTGTTATTATTTAGAACCCCATTCTTAACATGGGGAGGGGGACTTTGTTAACTATTCTGTACTTTTACCTAACAATTTAATAAACTAAAGATACCGTAAAAATTGAATTTTACTTGAAAATCCTATCTAAAAAAATAGCACGGTCTGTAAACTGCAGAAGTACCGTAACTTGTATTAACGATTCCATGGGTTGCATTTTTTGGGATGTGGTGTGTGCGTGTGTGCGTGTGTGTGTGTGTGTGTGTGTGTGTGTGAGAGAGGGGGGTCATCCTGCATCATTTAGCCAGCAGATGTTTGTACAATTTAAGATTGGTTGTAAACAATTTTTGGATCAAATGGATTTGAGGCACCCCAGAATGACCAACAACCAAAAGGACACATTTTGTCGTAACACGTTCTTTTAAAATTTTTTTACTTCCGGTAGAATTATGGAAACAAAAACAATTTGTCGTTTATGCACATTTGTAATTTTGCCATAGCAGATTTTATTTTATATAAAAAAAGGCTTTTATTACCGAAAAGTTTTAACTAATAGCCTAAAAAAAATGCACAGTTTTATTTATAAGCACGTTTTATTATGTGCACACGTTTAATTAAAAAAACAAACAGTTTTATTTACAAAACCTTTATTGCTAATCGCCTGATGCACCTCTACCGGAAAATGCCGACAGGGTTGCTCAGGCCTTTTTGTAGGCCAGAGTGCGCTTACCCTAGTGCGCTGACTTTAAAAAATCACACTTGACCTTGTGTCTAACCTCGTGGAGAAGAGGTAAATAAATCGATCATCATCTAAAATATTCCGAAACATGAAACTATCCATCAGTCGAACATTTTAAGAATTATTTTTTTCTCTATTAGATGAAAGAAACCAAAACAAAATTATGAATTTGTAACTTTTAACCTAGCAGTGTAATCGTGTTGGACTGTTTGGGATAATTAACTCCCTGACGCAAACTTCTCGTAATTATAGGTCTGTCAACAGCCAACGATTTAACTGCAATCGCCGAAACCACTTAACACTGTTGACCTAGATTGGTATCACCCGTCAGACATTATTACTTAAGACAATCAATCAACACGCACGCGCGAAAAAATAGCTGACCTCTGGGTTTAGTCAAGAATAAACTCCCTGTACTAAGTTTTATGTTTCGGGATTTTTTTTAGATGAGGATTGATAATTTGGATTATTTGGATTATTCGGACTACTGTTCTCATCTCGGATGTTACTGTCACAACATTTAAACCAAAACTAAATTGTATTATTCGGACTACTATTCTCATATTTGTTGTTACTTTCACAACGTTTCGGCCGAGGTAACCTCCGCTTTTCTTCAGGTTCATCTTTTTGAATTTGGTAATCTACTAGTCGAACGTGGCAATCTTTATGTCAAACTGTGGAAACTGTACGGAATTTTGAACTGGACTTCTTTTTTAATCCACGGGGTAGATTGTTCTCGTTCTGTCAGCCATGATCGGGTAGAAGTCTTAAGTAAGTAATCAACATGGACATGTAGCGCAACGGATAAAGGTGTTACGTAAAAATTAGTTCTAAGTGAGAGTTCCATGGATGTTGAAGATTCAATCCTCACTACAGGCGATACTAACTAAGAATAAAATAAAAATGAATTAACACTTCTATCTGGTCATGGCTGAAGGAATGGGAACAATCTAGCCCCGTGGATTAAATAAAGGACGCAGTTCGAAATTCCGTGTGGGTTTCCGAGTTCGCTATAAAGATTCCTGAGTTCGACAGTATGCATCTGAAGAAGTTTTTGGGTAACATCGATTAAAACGTTGTGAGAATAATACCCAAGATGAGAACAGTAGTCGGAATAATCCAAATAATATGAACTAACATTTATTTTACGCACCCAAATTGAGTGAAAGTAATTTGCATTCGCAGAAAGAAAAACTACTCATTATTGATTGATAGTGAATATAATAATATGCTAAGGCAATTTCATCTTCGGGCGTACGTTATCACCTTTCACACACATTTAAAAAATGAGATCGTCCGATCAGCAACGATGGTTTCTGATGATTAATCTGATGTCGTTAAGGTAAACAATGACGACATTACCCATTTTAAAATGAATTGTTCCCAAATCCAATTATGTTGTCCCATCGACTAAAACAGTACAATTTTAAATAAATACATTTTAAAAAGTGACACTTGTTTTATTGATTTGAGGAATATTTAACTGACAATTTCTTTTTTTTACGGTAAGAAGACAGGGAATATTTATTGTTTTAACACGAATACAATTGCTATAATATTAAATAAATAAATAAAGAAAGGAAGAATAAAAAAGAGATTTATTCGTTTTATTTATTTAAAGAATATTTAGAATATTTATTTTTTCGGAAGAAGAAAGAGTCATTTTTTCTTCATAGTATTGACACTGTGTGAGATAATGAAGAGTGGTAAAAATGAATCGTGGACGAGTCCATTGTGGGTGGGACGTCGAAGAAAGAAAGAAAGCGACTTGATAACTGTTAAAAAGGAGAAGGTTCCGCAGTGCAAGCGAGACTTGAAAGGCGGCGGTTTCAGAAACGCGAAGAGCCGAAGCGCTTGGTGATCAGAGTATCGAAGTACCGGAAGAATGGGAGTTTACCGATGTTTATGGCACCGATGAAGCTTTATTGGCTATGGTACCCAAGCCCGTCTTGCTGTTAGCCTTTCGTGTCCGCTGACTAAAAATGCGACTGATAAGCAAGTTGGTACCGTAAAGGAATCCCCTGACTTGTATTTCATCAAATAGACAATTAGAAGTGCTTGTGGAACAATTGCTTCAGTTCATGCTCGGATAGACAATGCAGAGCAAATTGCTTTCCAATCGGATGTATATATGAACAAGCATCTAGTGGAAACCAAGTCTGTGACCCCAACAAGAAAAAGTATGTGTAAAGAGGTTTTTTTTATATGTGTGTGCGTAGCCGGCGTAAACCATCCGGTGATGGGAAATAAAGAAAACCAAAGTGTTTCCATATACGTTCTGTCCTTTGTCATGCTTGTTGGATCTTACCGGGTACCCCGAAAGAACGAGTAATGCAACATCTGATAGATATTTTTTATTTCAAAAGAAATATTATTATTAACAGTAAATTATAGAGGTTGTAGAAAGCACCGTGGAATTTCCACGGGCCTCGCTACTCATTGAATATTGTGAATAATGAATATTTTACAATAAATGTAAATACCTTTTAATCTATTTTAATCTCAGTTATAATTGATTCAAACATTGACCGTTGTTTTGTAAAATGCCACTTTTAAGAACGATATAAACCAAAACATTCTTCACTGTTTTGAAGCGGGTTTGCGGTTCGGATATTTAAACATCTCACTTCTCAGCTTGTTGAATAAACATTCTGAAAAACGAAATTTTTAAATTGCCAGGGTAGAAGTCCTAATAAAGTAACAAAAATCGACACATGACGCAACGGATAATGGCGTTAAGTACAATCAGTTGTAAGTGACAGTCGTCTGGAGGATGAAGGTTCAATCCTCATTACAGGCGATACTAACTAAGAATAACATTTTAAAAAATACTTACTTAACGCTTCTACTGGATCATGGCTTTCTGTTTGTCCGACAAAATTTCAGAAACAACACAAGATACATTTTCAAACATTAGATCATCATACTTAGTGTGAACTCGAGCAGGTTATATATAAAAAAAAACCCTACTTTTATAGTCATAGGTTGAAGGTCAACCTTTGTCAGATTTATGCGTTAGACATTTCTATTGTGATAAAAAAGTGAATTTCTTTCATTTTAATTTGTCGTCTGCTTTAAATTAAGTTGATTGTTTCTTTCTTTGTTTTTGCAACTTTTCTCATGAATAAAAGAGGAGAGAGATATAAAAAGTGAGTGAGAAAGAGAGAGGTATATATCTCTCTATATAGTCATATACTTCTTAGATGTTTTTTATATCTCTCTCTCTTTCTTCTTCTTCTTCTTCTTCTTCTTCTTCTTCTTCTTCTTCTTATATATATATATAATATAAAATTATATTTTAATATTTTATATATATATATATATGATATAAAATTATATTTTAATATTTTATATATATATATATATAATATAAAATTATATTTTAATATTTTATATATATATATATATATATATATGATATAAAATTATATTTTAGTATTTTATATATATATATAATATAACATTATATTTTAATATTTTATATATATATATATATATATATACATACATATATAAATCACTTTATGTCTCTTATTCACTCTCTTTTTCTCTCTATATATAATTATATATTTTTCTGTCTTTTTTTCTCTTTATATCTCTCTATAACTCTTTATACCCCTTCCCATTCTTTATACTTCACTCTCTATTTATACGCCTCTCTCGCTCACCTTTCACATCCCTCTATCTTTCTCTCTTCCTTTCTCTCTTCCCCCCTCTCTCTCTCCTTCCTTTTATAACCATCTGCACAGATGTCAGTTTATGTGAAGGAGGCAGAACTATAAGCTAAACAATCTTTTTTCATGTAAAATGACATGAATGGATTCCATCCTTTTGGATAAATAATAGAACTTTCCTTTTTCTTTACTACAACCCGCCGTATTTTGTTTGTTTTGAGGTGGCGGGGGCATTTTTTTGGCGGGTATCTTCTACAACAGTTCCAATAGTTCTTGCTGGATTAACTAATTGTTGATTTTTTTTATGGTAAAACATCACCTCATGAACAAATCTACAACCTCAACTCTGGAAGAATTACATTGAAGCACCAACAAAATGTAGAGCACTCACATCCACCAAGCTCTAGTCCCTGTCCCATCGCCGCAATTTTGCATCCTTGTGCTTGCTTTACAAGTTCTTCAATGGATTGTGCTCCGATGAACTTGTTGCTCTGGTCCCTCCCTCAAAGTAAATACACTCGACCAAACCGACAATCAGCTAAATCCCATCCATTCAGTGTGGAGGTCCCCAAATGCCGGAGAGCCTTCTACTCCAATAGCGCCTTTCCTCGTGCTGCCGGCCTTTGGAACGCCCTCCCTGATACCTGTTTCCCCAACTGTACCGACATGCAGAAATTAAAAACTAATGTGAACAGGCATCTCGCTGAACAGCTCCTAATTTACGATGATCCCCCCACCAAGCTTTCACCGTAATTCTCAGTAGCCCTTTACGTCTACAGTGACAGCTTGCCTTGTTTCGAGTGAACTAAGTTAAAAAATAAAAAATAAAAAAATAAAATTAAAAAAAACACTGACTCGTGATTCTGCTAGATATTAATACTCATTAAGTAATTTAATTGAACAAAGAAGTAATTTAATTGAATAAAGAAGTAATTTAATTGAATAAAGAAGTAATTTAATTGAATAAAGAAGTAATTTAATTGAATAAAGAAGTAATTCTCAAATCTCAACAATAAAGTTGACGAATATCAGTTAGTATCAGTTCAATGCGTTTAAGCAATATCCCACTTTTTAAAATTAATGTTTCACCACTTATCAAGGCCAAAAACTATTCGAGGTTAAGGGTTGATGAATAATTGTTATTTTAGAGATCAAGAACCTAATGAGAGGATTGAGAATGGCTCATGGAGTGAATCAGTTCGGATGTTTGTAGGAGTGTGATACTATGGACGTTTCCTCCCTCACCTCCAGAGCCAATACTCCAGACAATAGGAGGAAATGGTACATCAAGGCGTACAAAAGCGATCGGAAGTATGGTTTAATAGACAGCTGGGAGTGGCTGATAGAGCGAGCGCGGAAGTAGTCAGTTCTATTGATGAATGGTTATTTGACTAATACAAGAGACCGGACATAAGATTTCCGGTTGTACGTTAAGAGATTGAAGAGTCAGAGTTAAGCAGAGAGCGGAAGTGAACAGATCGGCAGGCAGAGCTCAGCAGAGATTTTGGAAACGATGATGTGATCAACTGAACACCGATGATGACCTCGACAGACAAATTATCTCAGTTGGGGCTTAGCTGATATACTCGAACTTAACTAAGATGTGGGGGTTATTTTCCGCGTCGGTATCACACCCACCAAGAGCAGAACTGATTTATACCCATTGTAAACCAGTGATTGTGCCCTCGGCAGTCGTCAGAGCGAAAGACGACACGGATAGAACGAAAGATGAAGACAAACAGAAAACCACGGCACACACGTTCAAATATATATATATATATATATATATATATATATATATATATATATATATATATATATATATATATATATATATATTAGTACTTCATGTATCCACGTAAAATATTATAAGGAGATATAATTTTTTATGTGTCAGTTTTCAGTATTTACTTCAACGGTGCTCGATACGTAAGTAGAGCTAGGTAGTAAGCAATGAAAATATATATGGCAATCAAGCTACAGAGAGGTTCCTGTGTTTCATCCCCGGGGGAATCGTCAGGCTAAATGCATTTAGCCTGACGATTCCCCCCGGGGATGAAACACGGGAGCCTCTCTGTAGCTTGATTGCCATATATATTTTCATTGCTTACTATATATATATATATATATATATATATATATATATATATATATATATATATATAATTATCGATTAATAATAATCTATCGTGATAATATAAAGCTTAATATACTAAATAGAGCAATCAATTTTAGTGATGAAAGATGAAGAATAAAAAATTGTAAAGATACAATATTTATTAGAGCATCAAAGTTCAGAGCGCAGAGCCTCATATCCTTAATCCATGGATTTTCAAAGATAAACTCTTCTCATCAGAGGATAGAGAAAAGCCGACAATGTAATTGTAAATATTATCGGCAACATTTAACTTTGAAAATTTTATATGAAATAAAACAAAATCTTTGAACATCCATGGATTAAGGATATAGGGCTCCTCGCTCTGAACTTTTGATGTTCTAATAAATATTGTATCTTTACAATTTTTTATTCTCATCTTTCATCTCTAATATATATATATATATATATATATATATATATATATATATATATATATATATATATATATATATATATATATATTTCGGCAGCAAGTCATTTCTTATACAAGCGTCGTTAAAGACCACGGAGTTCTCTCTCTTCACTATCTTTCTTGTTAATTTCTCGACGCGGCGAGCGAGTCGTCGGTTTTCTGGTGTTTATTGGTGGAGTATGGCGCCTAACGTTGTGTAGTGGGCCATTCTTCTAGCGCTTTCGGTCTCTCGACCGTCTTCAGGAGGCTGTGTCTTATTGTTACTAAGAGTCGTATTTATAGTTTTATTATTAGTTATATATATATATATATATATATATATATATCTTTATTCATTTATTAATTTTTTTTATTTCCATTATTATATATATATATATATATATATATATATATATATATATATATATATATATATATATGCCCCCCTCTGCAAAGCATTCACAACAAAAACTCGTCTAGCTAAAACCATTGTAAATAATTTTCATTTTTTCCTCTGAGTATTTAAAACTAAACGGAACTTCCATGGGCAAAGTTTCTTTCAAAGAACTATCCGTCTGTGGAACATAATACCACGGGCTACTTCCTAGCTGACCACAACATGGTCGTTTTCAAGTTCAATTCTTGTCGATCCATCGTTGCATAAATGATAAAATTCTGATCATCGTTACTAATCCTCACGGTTTTGTCTCACCGTCCATCTGAGAATCTCATCAATCTTTATCCTCATCTACGAAGCAATTGGTTCATCTCTCATACGGGGTTGGAAAAAGGAATATGGTGGACAACAAACAATCTGGCTGATGACGGTTAAAGCTGACCTGGAACCTAGTTCGCCGTTAGAACAGCGAGTGGCTAAAGATCACCAATCGTTAACTTCATGGTCTGGCTTGGTGGTCAGCCTTCATGAGGGACGCAGTGACGAAGATAGATGGATTCGACTCAACCCACACCGGATGAATGCTGTGCCAAGTAGAAGTAAATAAGTAACCTCAGATGTCGTGTCTGACATCGTGTTGGATGGATCCAGCAATCTGCCGTTAAGATATCGCCTTCAATCCATTGGAGTTGATCTGTTGAGTGAAGGAGAAAGAGGGAGAAAGAGAGAGAGAGTGTGAGAGAGATAGAAAGAGAGAGAGAAAGAAAGAAAGAGAGAGAGAGAGAGAGAGAGGCGGTATCAAGACTTCGCTGGCATTATTTCGGGTATGTTCCCAAATATATGGGTGGCTTGTCTATCGTATTGCGCCGAGAAGGAATATGTAAAATGGTTTCCCAAGATGCTTTTGTTAGAATCGGGTCGTGTTCCCGACTATAAGCGAGTTCATAAAATCAAGCAATTGTTGCATGCAAAAACAGAGTAATAATTAACAAACAAAAGGAGGTAGTTCAAATAAGGTTTATTGAACGTGTGTGTATGTGGGATGATGACGTGTGTGGTGTATGTATGTGTGTTGATAGAAAACAGTTCTTGAAAAGAGTATGTGAAGAAATGAGTCCGGCGTGGGAAAGTCCTTGAAAACCGTATACAAAGAAAATGAGTTGAGAACTCTTACCGTTGTTGAACACGTGTTGACGGAGCGCTGGTGTATTAGCGTCATTCAGCAAGGCCAATTGAATAGAGAAGAGAGTGATTTTTTTGCTTACACCGGTTTTTATAATCAGAAGGGCAGATAACTCTGGTGTCGCTTTTCAGCGCCACCTGTCGGTGAAAAAGCGACACCTAACGGCCAACCGGTGCAGCTGCTACACTTTATAAACTGATCGTCGTTTCAATTCATTTGTCATTTATTATAGCAGTATAACTATTAAAAAGTAACGATGTAGACACAACTATTTATCTAAGCCCGTTTCGCTAGTCGCATGTATGATGAATGATATAACGCTGTTCACAACAAAAGCATCTACTTCTAGAATATCTACTGGAATATCTACTTATAAAGCATCTACTTCTGGAATATCTACTTCTGCAACATATACTTCTATAATATCTACTTCTGGAACATCTATTTCTAGAATATCTACTTCTGGAACATCTACTTCTAAAACATCTACTTCTAGAACATCTACTCATAGAACAACTATTTCCGTAATATCTATTTCTGGAGCATCTACTTCTAGAATATATACTTCTGCAAAATTTACTTCTAGAACATCTAATTCTAAAACATCTACGTCTAGAACATCTATTCCTGAAAAAATATATTTCTAGAACATTTACTTGTAGAACATCTACTTCGGGAATATCTACTAGAACATATTTCTTGAACATCTAGTTCTGGAATATTTAATTCTAGAAAATCTATTTTTGGAACATCGATTTCCAGAACATCTACTTCTATAACTTCTACTTGTAGAAGATCAACGTCTAGAATATCTATTCGTGAAACATCTACTAGACTATCTACTTCAAGAACATCTACTCCTGTAACATCTATCCCTCTCATGTTTGAGCAGTAACGTTCAGACACGCTGGCTCGGAAGAAATGGGAGAAACAATTTTCATTTTATTTTTGTTGAAACGTTTAAAAACGTAAAAATTATCGGGTTTTCTTTTTCCTTAAACCGTTGAGATTTAAGGAGCTTTGAAAGGACAGTACATTCTTCCAAGTTTTTTTCTAACAAAAACAAAAAAAAAAGGGGAAACACAATCATTTTCTGTTCCAGTACTTTTCAATTGGAGGAGAAAAGTTAACCTCATTTCCTTTTTTTTCTGCTGCTTCTATTTTCTTTCATTGTAGAAGGCGCCTCTCTTTTTCCACGTTTATTTTTATTTGTTTCTTTTCGTCGCCTTTTTGTGCCTAATCTGTGAAAAAACGAATTGAAAGTTTGAGAAAAAAGAAACAACAACAACAACAACAACAAAATAAACAAAAAAAAACAACAACTTCAGAAACAAAACCCCATAGATTTAAGAATTACACAGCCTGAGTCATTATCTTATGCTCCAGTAGGGTTATAAACATGCCATCTCATATATACACTAGGCAAATACCAGGACGGCTATAAGCATTATGTATTACATTTTGAGCTACACATTTTCATAGATATATATTTAAAAAAAAATACCTGGAGAATATACCCAATGAAACAAGTGCTAGAGAGATTCAAACAATTGCGCTTACAGGGTCGGTTAGAATCTTAAAATGATCTCTCGGTTGGAGTCTCTGAAATAGCGGTTGAATGTCTTGCATCTGATAGAATGCCCCATCCCCAGCAAAAACAACAAGATTAGAAAATAATAGATACTTGTGTGATCTATCCATCTCGTAAGTGACGAGAGAGAGAGAGAGAGAGAGAGAGAGAGAGAGAGAGAGAGAGGGGGGGGGGGAGGGGGACGCCAGTGATCACGGTTGGTAGCGACTAGCGTCCGATTTTGAAATCTCGAGGATTGATGCGCTCTCCTGGCACGTTATTTCAAATTCTCCCTAATCTTATATTTCTAGTGGAACTTTGTGCTTTTATACTTAATCTACCTTCATGTGGAGAATTCCGTTTTTAATACACTCACGTCCACATATTGCAACATCATTTCTCCCAGGTCATTTCTCCGATGACGCAACAACAGGATCAGAATATATGTAGCATTGAACTATTCTACTTGCTTTTGACTGTTCATGAACTTCGACAGACCGTATGAAGGCCATACTCAGCAAAACGGATCTAGATCCATGCGTTTGTTCTCTTAAGGTCAAGCGTACTTTAGAGATGTAACTTGGTGTTTTTTGCATCTCTAATATGTGCAGTCCTTATCTACTTTACGAATCAATGTAGTATCAGAACAGATACTACACTTTGTTCTCCTAGCGAAAAAGCTAATTCATATGTGACTGCAAAAAATGTATAATTATAAAATACTCAGGTGTTTCAGAATGGATGAACATGCTGATAATTTGAATGGACTTCAGATGCTACAGCCATGTTTTTGCCGTTCGGAATTAATTTTCAAATGATTTATCGGTGCTTATACATCTAAAAGCTCAGGTGAAAATCGCAGTTTCAAAATAAATTAACAGGAAAACTCTTTGATATACTTACGTATTAGGCAAAACAAGGTAATCTACACAAAAAATGAAGAAAAATTATTGCCATTGCCTGAGAACTATTGATGATAGCCCTGATATTTTTGGTGGGTCGGAGTCGATTATTAGGATCCCTTTACCAGCCAAAACGAAATTTGATGTCTCCTCTCAGAGAATGGATGTCAAACTTTTATTTAAACCCCAAATGTGTTGTAGAAACAAGAAATTCTATAGGATGTATTGCGCCTTTGCCAATCAAGTGTACATATATTGCAATCAGACATTGTCTGCTGACCATTGACAGAAGATCATGGGAGACAATGTTGATACCAAGTCTCCCATTGCACACAATAGACTGATTATTACAAGTTGTTTCGTCATGACTAACGAAAATTTTAAAGCAATTTGTTGTTGTTGTTGTTGTTGTTCATCATCATCATCATCATCATCATCATCATCATCATCATCATCATCATCATCATCATCCTTTTAGTATTTGTGTTACTATCGTTTGAACGTGAAATTCGCGACCAACTCCCCCTTCCCCCAAAGAAAACATGAATTCCATGGGTGGCATTTTCCTGTGGTCATTCTGTGCATTTTAATTATCGAAATAAATGTCTCTTTGACATAAATGATTGTTTTTCTTTCTTTTTCAGATTCTTGTCGAACGGTTAAGTTCTTTCACGAAACAATGACGCAGAATGTTTTCTGCGATACGTTGTATAAAATGCTCAGCGTTCTCTTTAAAAAAAAAAAATAATATTTAAAATTACTGATTGACGACATTTGCTTTTCTTAGTTTACCACTTGAAATATTATATTAGCTAAAATATGATTCTGTTATTTCCTGTGGAGACATCAGGATTTGAATTCGAGCGCAATATAATTGGTCGGAATAGAATGAGTTTGTTTACCGAAATACACTTCATAACGGTCAGTCCTTCGTATCGTTACGAATCACCATGATAGACGGCGCACCTTGCACTTTAGACGGGTTGTCTAGTTTCATCGAAGGAAATGTAAGCTTTTGGTTTCGTAAGTGTTTACCCACTCTCCACTGGAGCATGGTTAGACATAAAAGCAATTTAATTTGGGGGTGGGGAGACATCAAGTTCCCATGGGGGCGCCTTCGCAAGGTTATAAAAAATAACCGAGAACGGATCCGTTGGAATTTCCCAGTAGGGGCGCCCCACGTGATCGGCAATAAACCCCCTCCCTAAAGAAAAAGGTAATGCCTGTGTGGCTTCCGAGGACCGAGCCGAACCATACATCAACACACACGGGTCGAGCTATATATATATATATATATATATATATATATATATATATATCGAAATATTGGGTTGACACTCTTTGCCACTATTGACTTCTCGCAGCCTGGACCCTCGTCCAACGCTCTTAGTAGCCACGGCTACTACTTTTCCTTATCAACCCATCATGTCAACCCAATATTTCGATGTACTTGCATGACATTTTTCTTAAAATTGTCATCCTGAGGAAGTCTTACAATAAAGACGAAACGTTGATGAATATATAGAAAATATCTCTTGGTTTTCCTTTTTCATTTCCCATATATATATATATATATATATATATATATATATATATATATATATATATATATATATATATATATATATATAAGAAAGAAAATTCAGTTTAAATACCCAGGGATACTAACTAAATCCAAAATATCGCAGAATTAGCATTCGCATATGCCGACTTACCGCTGGAAAATTTACACATACAGAAGGGGGTTCAAGTATATTACAGTGAAAGATATATATATATATATATATATATATATATATATAAATATAACTTTTATTACATAAAGCAATTGTAATAACTCCATAGTGTGAGGCGAGAGCTATGGTATGAAATATTTTTATTTAATTTAAACCACGTCAAATTTTAAGAAGAACAGATTACCACTATTTCACACAAAAAAAAAAACTGTTTTTATTTCCACCATGCAGTTGTTTCGGCTTACTACCAAGATAGTTATAAAATTCTCCTGCATCCTATGAATTATTCCCTGGGGTGGCTATCTTCAGTGCTCGTATATTAACAAAGAAAACAAAGAAAAAAAAGAAAAAGAAAAAAAAAGGAAATTTCCAGATAAGTAAAGCTTGGGTTACGTAGAAACACTATAAAGTCAGCCCGCGAGAGTAAAGATACCAAATGTAACCGTTCTTCAGTCGATGTACTGATGATATAATACACCCCGGTGTAACTCTCCGCTTGGTACACTATCGATAGAAGATCAAACTAATAGTGTTCATGAAATAAATAAATTATATATATATATATATATATATATATATATATATATATATATATATATATATATATATGTATATATATATATATATATATATATGGGAAGAGAAGGATGAAGGTAATCCGACGTGATGGTAAAATGAAAAAGGAAAACCAAAAACTGGGTGTTTTTTTATGTGTACTTCAACGTTTCGTCTTTATTTATAAGACTTCATCAGGATGATATATATATATATATATATATATATATATATATATATATATATATATATATATATATATATATATATATATATATATATATATATATATATATATACTAGCAAAAACTACCCGTCATCCGAGCGGCAATTACTGACGCTGTAGTCTTCTTTACAGAAACCAAAGAAGTAATTTCCATTTGACATTTTGGTTATTTAGAGGAAATTTAAAAAAAAATGAGGATTGTCGTAGTGTTATTTGATTTATTACAATATGGAAGAAATATACTGTGCATAAACATCGCCAATTTTGTTGTTTTTTTTTGTTGGAAAAAACAACAAAAAGGTCAATTGATATGGTCTTTATGGTTATTCAACGTCGATAAATTTTATTTTGTTTCAGCATAAAAATTAAAATGAACGTCGAGTTGTCAAATACTCAACTTTTATATTACTGAGTAATTCGAAATGGCTACTTTGTACTTTTCACCTCTTCTAATCTTTTTTAAAAAAGTATTTTTGTAATTTTCTTTACGTATTTTTCTTTCTTTTATAATAATAAAAGAAAGAAAATTACGTAAAGAATATTACAAAAATACTTGTTTTGTAATTTAGAAAGAAAGAAAAATACGTAAAGAATATTACAAAAATACTTTTTTTGTAATTTAGAAAGATTAGAGGAGGTTTATTTCTATTCTATGAAAAATGTTTAAGTCATCATCATCATCATCATCATCATCATCATCATCATCATCATCATCATCACTACCAACATGTTAACTCCTTGGCCTTTTGGCTAGGAGCAACATTTAGTATCTGTACTGAATCTGCACTTAGTTTTTATGTTCTCTGTCAGTGAAGGAGACATCCTTCTAGACCGATGCAATTGAATTGTTTGTTCCAATTCAGAGTGCCCATTTTGGGGGAGCTGGATTCTCCCCACGTTAAATATTGACATTGTGCCTAACTTTGCTCTCGTGGAAGGAAGTAAATAGGAACAACAACATCAACAAATTTATTAAAAAAAATAATAATAAACGCATGTATTTAATTATTAACAGATTAGAAAATATTAATTCATTAGAAACTTAAAAATAAATAAATATGTAAATGAGAAGCTGAGATGATGATATCATGATGAACGAACTACATACACTGACCCCCCCCCAAAGGAGGGGTTAATGCCTGGGAGGATGATATCATGACAACAGAATAGATAATACATTAACTCCCCGCACACACAAAACTGGTAATCCTGAGGAAATGGTATCGTGAGGAACGAATTATACTGTACGGCCTTCCCCTCCCCCCGAAGAGGAGGTAATGCCTGGGAGGAATGTATCATGACGAATGAAAATTGACTACAGAGAATTAAATAAGCATAAACCGTTTTAATGTCAATATAGTTAGAATAGGTGGAAAAAAACTTTTGCATTTATTTATTTAGATAACATTAAAAACCATGGCAAGTTTCATTGTCCACGTGAAACGCCTAAATGAAAATTGGCTAGAAAAATATGGTCGCCATCTTTATAAACAAAGATGAATATGCTGGCTAAGGAAGAACGATAACTTTAATAATTTTCTATTTAAAAAAGATATGTTTATTATACAATTGAGTTATCGTCCTTCCTTAGCTAGTATTATGGTGAACGAACATATACTACACTGACCCCCCCCCCTGGACAGAGGATAATATCATGATGAACGAACACTACTTCCCTCCACCCAAAAAGGAGGAAGTCATTCTTGCGTGGACGGTCTTATGAGAACTGAACCGATACTACACTACCTCGTCCCCTTAAAAGATATTCTGACTAAATCGAGTCTTGGGGATTTTTCATTCTGGGAAAAATCCCCCCCCCCTACACACCCTTAAAAACGGAGGAGGTAATTCCTGGGAGGACAGACTCGATACTACACCGCCCATTCAAAATATTCCAATTTAATCAATTTTTTTTAAATTTAAAAATGCCTAGTTACAAAAGATATTTTTTATGGTTCCGTGGCCTTTTGACTAAGATCAAAGTGTAGTATCTGTTCGATATCTCAGCGATATTTGACACTTTACTAAAGCCGGAAGTAAATTATCTTCTTGAAAATGAAATTCTCAATAAGTTTTTAAACTCTATCATATTTTTAATATAATCGCTATATGTTATTTTATTTATAATTATAATAATAGTCCTATCGATAAAACGATTGCGTATGTAGAACGCAATTTGACAATACAAAGTAGTAAGGTATATTACAGAATATTAATTTATTAAAAACTTAAAAATAAATAGATATGCAAATAAGTAAAATCGAGAAGTAGAAGATGCCTATATATAGGGTATTTCAATATATTCTTATATCATTAGAATTAAATCATCCTTTTGTTTTGATGTTAATATAATTAGGATAGATGGAAAAAAACTTTCGCATTTCATTTATATATATATATATATATATATATATATATATATATATATATATATATATATATGTATATATATATATATATATATATATATATATATATATATATATATATATATATATATATATATAATAAGGAGAATATTTTGAAAACCTGGACAACGCATTTAATTATGTTTTTTTTTTAAATAAATTATTTATTTACTTTAAAAACTTGAGTACTTTCGGTGATATACACCTTTGTCAAAAGTATAAGCATATTTTTCCCTCTTCTTTCTTCGTTTAATCCTCCTTGATTGAGATATATTTATCGCAGTCAAGTTGAAATTCGTCTTGATGTTATCGACGATTAATGTTGATATGCCGCTGTGTGTAGCACGCGGTTATGTGAAAAAGGTAGTATGAAAAGTCACACTTGGAAGCGTTGATGAAATGGCAATAATAAGGAGAATATTTTGAAAAATATTTTGAAAACCTGGACAACGCATTTAATTATGTTTTTTTAAATAAATTATTTATTTACTTTAAAAACTTGAGTACTTTCGGTGATATACACCCTTGTCAAAAGTATAAGCATATTTTATATATATATATATATATATATATATATATATATATATATATATATATATATATATATGCTCTTACCTACGTAATTCATTACTCTGGTCATTTCTCCTATACTAAATCACGAAAGCAAACACACACTACATATATATCTTTATTTATATAAAGTTAGGCATGCGTATATGTTTATATGTTTGTATGTACAGGATTCACTCCTAAACTAGTTAACCGATAATTATGAATTTTGAGACACAGCTGCTTGGCATAAAGGGTCGTAATGTATATTTAGTTTAAATACAAAGGGGGTAAAAAGAGGGTTAGAAGCCTTTAGTGAAAATGCAGATACCTCTGAATTTGGTGAAATTTTGACAATAGTTATTAAACATCAATTAATAAATATTCACTAAATTGCAGTTAATTTCGAGTATTTTAATAATATAAGCACAACTTCCCATTAAAAATTGAAACATTCTAGGTTTTTTATTAAATTTGATCCATAGTCATTGAGCATCAATTAAGCAAGATTCAGTTTCTTCTTAAGACCTCTTAAGCTTAAGCCTAAAATTTTAAACATTTTTTCGAATCAAAACTATCTAATGGGTTTTGATCAAAATTGGAAAAAGGATTCTAGACATAATGTTTAGTAACATTATATCTTGATTTTAATCTTCGTAAGAGGACATAAAATAAAAGTAGTGCAAAACTGTTCTGTTTGAGGAATTCATTTTACCCGTCCTAGGACGGCTTCACTTCTAGTATATATATATATATA
>OY744528.1:69446333-69526333 GCA_963556195.1 Sepiola atlantica | reverse complement strand
ATTTCATGAAAATTGAGCCGCATTGTAAGACTTTGTGGCAGTCTCCAGCTAGCGAAAAGAGTTAATGGCATCATTAGCCGCTGTCTTTCCTTCTCCTGTGTTTGCTTCATTAAAAAAAAAAATATATATCCTTTTCTTTTATCCACTCTCTTTTCCCGTTGGAAAAAGTTATGCTTAAACAAAAGGGGAAGTAGAAGCTACAGAAATCAATGTTGTTCTCAAGCGTTGTGCGGCTAAACTTTCTTCTATCCTCTCTAAATTATTCAATCAATGTTTGTCCAAGTCCTGTTTCCCTTCTTGTTAGAAGGAATCCTCTGTTATTCCTTTTTGGCTAAGATCAAAGTGTAGTATCTGTTCCGATGGATACTGCACGCCTGTCCTGTGCAGTTCTAGGAGGTCCCCCCTCCCAGGCTTCGCCTCCCCTCTTTGGGGAGGAGTAAGTTTATTGCTTACTGTCTGAGGCGCCCCTACCGGGGAATGCCGACGGGGCTGCCCAGGCAATTTTTAAATGGCCAGAGTGCTCACCTCTCGAGCGCTGGCTTTTAACCCCACTTACTCGACCCAAGCTGTGGTCACATCTTACTTGTGGGAGTAAGATAAAACTGGCCTTGTGCCTAACTCCTGCAGAGGAGTAAATAAATATCTTTAAACATGCTGGTGATCGGTGTAATCCAACAAAATATCGTCCGGTTAGTCTCCTCTCCGTTATTAGCAAAGTTTTGGAAAGGTTGGTAAACGTCAAGCTTGTTCATTTTCTGGAAAGTCTTGGCCTTTTTAGTGATGTTCAGAATGGCTTTCGTGGGTTTCGTTGAACTGATGATCTTTTAACTGTAACTGGGCGGATCTGTCAGTTTATGGATAATTCAGGAGAGTGTACAGCCATTGCGCTTGGCATTTCGAAGGTGTTTGACAGGGTGTGGCATTCTGGCCTCCTAGACAAACTTCAGGATTATGGTATTGGTGGCTATAGGTTCTTGACATTATTAGGTCTTTTCTTTCTGATCGAAGCATGCGAATAACTTTGGACAGTGTCTCTCCATTCTCTTCTCCTATCAATGCTGGTGTTCTTCAGGACTCTATTCTAGGCCCAACACTGTTTCTTCTTTATATAAATGATCTTCTATAGAATATTTTTCAGAAAATTAACATCTATGCTGATGATACCACTCTCTATTCTGGTGTTGCTTCTCGCCCATCTCCCTTGAATCAGTCGAAATATGCAGCTGATCTAGAAGTTGACCTGGGTTCAGTTATGGATTGGGGTACGAAATGGCTTGTTTCATTTAATCCAGTAAAGACTCGGCTCATGTCTTTCAATCGTAGGCGTGCCCCTTTTCTTCCTGAGATTCTCATGGATGGCTCTGCTCTTGCCTCTGAAACTTCTTTCTCTCTCATCAAATCTTTCTTGGAGTTCATACATTCGATCCATTGATTTTTCTGCTTCTCGTAAAGTCGGTCCTCTCTATCGCTCCAAACACTTTCTCACACCTGAGGCTATTCTCTATCTCTACAAATCCACAATCAGACCATGTATGGAGTACTGTTGTCATATTTGGGCTGGTGAATCTCTGTCCCATTTGAGGGTTCTTGATAAGATGCAGAAATATATCTGTAATTTGATTGGCCCTACCCTTTCTTCTTCTCTACACCCTCTCTCTCATAGACGTGATGTTGCTAGTCTCAGTCTTTTCTATATTCTACTATCATGGCATGTGTTTTTCAGAATTATGTGATCTATTCCCCGCTTCTTTTGTTCCAGCTCGTTTGACTCGTTGGTCTAGTGGTTTCCATCAATTTTCTGTTTAGATACCTTATTGTAATACAGCTTCCTATTCCAGTAACTTCTTTCCAAGAACCGCAGGCTTGTAGAACTCTCTTCCTGCTGACCGTTTTCCTCCTACTTATAATATTGGTCTTTTCAAGACTAAGGCTAATAGTAATCTCCTGTATTTGCGATAATCATATCTGTTCTTGTTAGCTCCTTACACCAAGTGGCTTCATGCGCTGTCTGGGGCGAATTCCATAAAAAAATAAAAATAAACATGTCACATGGCAAGGTTACAAATGATATTACTTCCTGTGTGATTTTACACACACAAAAAAATAAACTCTTAGAGTCGTGCGGTTTACATAAATGCAACAAGCTCGTCGACGAGAGATTAGTTCCGGGGTTGCAAACACATGACCCAGAGGTCAGGTATGAAATAGCCAACATCATCACGGACTGAAACGATCCCAGTCGCAATGGTTACACACATACTTATGCAATCACCGCAACTACACAACTACACAACTACACACATAATATACTCACATACGATAAAACTCACACAAACACAGCAATTAACACAAACACAATAACCAACACACACAAATGATATATATATTAGTATGCTAAAACTGGCTTAATGAACGTTTGTTTCCTTAAGGCTTTTTAAAATATATTTAATCACACAAACTATACTTTAGTTCTTGGATTGAGTTATGTTTGAAAAGGATTCTGCTTTAATTCTTCTAATAAGCTGAACTTTATAATTAACTGAACAAGTCCCCCAACTCTCTACTTATGTATTTCTCTCTATCTTGATTCAACCATTCTCTAATGTTGCTTAATGTCTCTGTGAGAATTTAGAGAAAGAGTGACTCTCTTTTTAGCGTGGTCATCTAATTGACATAGTGTGTATGTGCACGTCACGAATAAATATGATCGCAAAATAATACGTCTGTTTACTTCTATGTAAGAATAATAAAGAATAATAATACCTATATATACAACAACAAGAATAACAACAACAATAACAACAACAACAACAACAACAACAATAATAATAATAATAATAATAATAATAATAATAATAATAACAAGAAGTTGATGTATCCACGAAACAGACACACCAGAATGGATCACCAAAGATAGAACCACGTTTATACAAAACAAAACATCGAACAGGGAACGATCCCAAGGAACTACAGACCAATAACCTGTTTACCAACCTTGTGGAAAATCTTAGTAGAGAGAACAGATCTATTAGTTCCTTAATAATTGTGAACTCATTCCCGAGGAACAGAAAAAATGCCAGAAAAGGAAAAGAGGGGCACATGAATGGTTATACATAGATCAAAAGATCCCGAAAGAGGTAAAAAACAGAAAAAAGAACAGAGCCATGACATGGATTGCCTACACGAAAGCTTACGACAGGATTCCTCAAGCATGGATAATTGAGAGCTTGAGGATGCAGAAAATATCAGACAAAATCATCAATTTGATTAAAAAGCAATGGGAACATGGAGACTGGAACTGATAGCTGGAGAACAATACCTAATGAGATAAGAATACAGAGAGGCATCTTCAAGGGAGATTCTCTATCACCGCCACTTTTCATCATAGCTATGATGCCACTTAACAGCATACTCAGGAAATGTGATGCCGTATACAAGTTTACTAATACAGAAAAAAGAATAAACCACCGCATGTATATGGACGACCTGAAATTATTTGCAAAAAGCAAAAAGGAACTGGAAACACAACCAGAATCTTCAGCCAATACATTCAAATCGAATTTAGAATATAGAAGTTCGCACTGCTAGAGATGAGAAAGGGAAAAACGGGAAACAGCGGAGGGTATAGAGCTACATAATCAAGGAGAGATGAGGACGCTAGGCGAACATGGGACATACAAAAAATTGTGATTTCTCGAAACAGACACCATAAAATGAACAGAAATGAAAAGACAGATTAGAAAAGAATAGCTGAGAACAACAAGAAAACAACTTCCAGAATGTAAGTTATATAGCAGGAATCTAGTAAAAGGAATCAACACCTGAGAAGTATGAGGGCAAAGTCAGGCACAAGTTCGTTTTTTATATGTGGAGGATATCCATCTCCCCCAAATTGGCCACTCTGAGGGGGCGAAAATTAAAATTCAGTCAAGAAGGATTTCTCCCCTTCTGACTGATGACAAAATAGATAGTACACTTTAAATTATTTATTTAAAAAAAATATAAAGTACATTGGAACAAATTAAGCACAAGGCCATCAAAAGTGTGGGAGTGAGGGTCGGTGATCATCCTCTGTCTATCCTACTATTTACTAAACTCATTAGCTGTCATCACAATACCAACTTTACTCTAGAGGCAGTTCTACTAAGAATATCCCCATTTTTTTAAAGTTAAATTTATTAATAAATATGTATATATACATAAATTTATTGAAAAAAAGGGGTTCGAGACAACAATAAATGATTAGTAAGACCCCTCCTCCCCCACCAAAAAAACCGTTTCAAAAATTAGACCTTCCACTATTTTCCGATTAATTTAGAACCGAAAACAAGCGAGTTGATCTCTAAATAGTAGTGGGACATACATCGGAGGAAAAGAAATGAGAGGGTTGCTTGTGAGTGGATGATATCCTTCCAAGATTAAAAAAAAAACAATTTAGGAGGCCAAGAGCCAAATAAAAGTGGCGAGTGGACATCTTGGAGGAATTCTATTTGAAAAAATAAATGTTAAAAGTGAGGACAGCACTCATTCAGTTTTTAATTTAATACTTTTACTAAAGTCGAAGATCTACCGGACTGTTATGAAACCCGTCGCTTTTTACAAAGCTCCGAATTAGTATTGGGACGATTAATCGGAATTGGAATCGGAAAAAAGGGAACTTTTCAGAAGTGGTATCAGAAGTGGTATCAGAAGTGGTATCAGAATGAGGAAACTTTGAACCTAATTTCCGATGCCAAAAAGGATTCTTTTGATATTTTTGTTTTTTGTTGATTTTTGTTTCAAACTTAATTTTCCTTTGGTGGTACTAATGATGAAATGATAAATATTTATTGATTTTACACTACCGTAAAACTAAAATCTATAAATCACCCCCTCCCACAAGTGTATTTTTATGTTTGCGAAAAGATATGAAAATATTACATGGGATTTTAAGGTAATACGAAAATTAATTTAAAAAAACAACTCTATAGCTAAATATTAAGTAATTTGAAAAGAATCGAAATCGGTAATTGTATCGGAATCGGAAACTTAGAACAGAATCGGTAATTGTATTGGAATCGGAAATTTAGAACAGAATCGGTAATTGTATCGGAATCGGAAATTTAGAACAGAATCGGTAATTGTAACGGAATCGGAAATTTAGAACAGTATCGGTAATTGTATCGGAATCGGAAATTTAGAACAGAATCGGTAATTGTATTGGAATTCATAATTTAGAACAGAATCGGTAATTGTAACGGAATCGGAAATTTAGAACAGAATCGGTAATTGTATCGGAATCGGAAATTTAGAACAGAATCGGTAATTGTATCGGAATCGGAAATTTAGAACAGAATCGGTAATTGTATCGGAATTCATAATTTAGAACAGAATCGGTAATTGTATTGGAATCGAAAATTTAGAACAGAATCGGTAATTGTATCGGAATCGGAAATTTAGAACAGAATCGGTAATTGTATCGGAATCGGGAAAAATATTGGAATCGTCCCACCACTATTCCGAATGCTTACAACCAAAGAATAAGGCAGGGCGAATATTCGCCGTTATGGAAACCAAAATGCTCCGCTGGACGTCTAAGATTACACTGCTCGACCACATTTGCAATGAGGACATCCGAAAGTGCTATAACATCACGCCGATTGGGGACAAGATTAGGGAATAGCAGCTCAGATGGATTGGACATGTACTGAGGTTCAACAACGACACCGTTGCAAAACTTGCTTTTTCATTAGAAGTTGCTGGGAAGCAGACGCCCTGCAAAAAGATCTCTGCAAAACCGACCTTCATCCGGATCAAGCCTGTGATTGTGCCAAGTGGAGACAAAAATCCGTTATAGCGGGCCCCGACGTAGCTTCGTATAAACACGTAAGGAAAAGAAAAAGAATACTTTTACCATCAAGAGCCGCGGTCATCGTAGCCTTGTTAGCCGAGGAAGGGTACGAAGTGGAAAATACAATAAACATAACAGACAACCCTGGCCGTTTGTTGCTATCTATGCCGACCAGACACTGACAGGCGGTGACAAATCGAATTCAGATTCAGACTATTAAGCGCTACAGTTATATTGGTTAATTGCTTGCAATCTAAGAGGACAAATCTATAATGAACTATTAACGAACAAAAAACGAGGCAAATCTCTAATTAAATCTGCATCGTTCTCTTCAACGGTATGATTATAAACTCAATTTGACCAACTTGCGTCGCCAAATAAGAACGTATTGAGCGAAATGCGCAAACCATTTTAGGCGATTGGTAAGAAGGAATTGCACCTACCCACAAACGTAAACTTCCTTGGTATGTACTTTACGTTTTGCTAATGAGTCACCACTTATCAAAGCTAAACGCCACTCGAGGATAAAGGTTAATGAGATAGATGAATTTTCAGTTGAACAAATGTTATAAGATAATTGAAAATAATGAATAAAATCTGATGGCTTATATTTTAAGGTGACCATCTTGTAGCCATCACGGAAGCAACCTTGTGACACCGTGTTCCACAGATTTGAAGTGAATGGAGATTCTGTTTGATGTTAAGCACACAGAAAAAGAAAGGAAAGTTCGTTGCAGTGGTTGTATCAAGACGAGTTCTTACTGTGAATGTCTTATCAGGTGGAACCAGATATTGGAGCTCAGTCGAGCACCTTCCATGAGAATAGCGATAGAGTTAGAGAGTTCTTTGCATGTGTGGTAGGAAAACGAGTTCTTGCTGTGAATGTAAGGACAAGGAGGAACCAGAGAGTGGAGCTCAGTCGAGCACCTTCCATAGAAATAACGATAGAGTAGAGAAAGACTAACAACGTCTCGAAATGGGGCTGTAGAGAACGATTGCGAAGTCGCTTGTGAAGTTTCTGAAGACAAAAAAGAGTACCTTAAGCGGAACTATCCCAGACAGAATGATCCCTTCCCAGCAGCCTTAGTAATAGATTACCAACAGTAAACAAACTCTCATTAAACAACACAACACACACACCGACATTTAACAACCCCTAAACAAGAAAAAGAGAACATTCAGATTTGGACAGAAGGGAAACATTAAAGTCAATAACTTTTTATTCATATTGTCCAGTTTCAATAAATTTGTTAATATTTCCCCCCTTTTTTACTAATGGGTCATCGCTTATCAAGGCCTGTAAACCACTCAAGGATAAGATTGTCAGTTGAATGATAAACATCACCATGAGAGGATTGGAAACAATGGGTGGAATGGACTGAATTTGGTCATACAAATGGACGGCTCAACAAGTATTTTTAATATTAGACTTGAAGACGACCATGTTGTAGTCGGTTAGGAAGCAGTCTCGTGGTATTTTGTTCCACAAATTGGATGTTCTAGGTAACAAACTTTGTTAATGGAAATTCTTTATATATATATATATATATATATATATATATATATATATATATATATATATATATATATATATATATATATACATAGTAATCCAGATGAAGTAGAAATCCACAGAATTTCAACCGGGCTTATAAAAAGTGCTCAATAGTAAATAGAGCTATTTATATAATTATTTTGATTTATACAGGCATGCACAAAAGGCCGCTACACTGGCATGTCGATGTTATCGATCAATAGTTATTAATTAGTTTCTAATAACTATTGATCGATAACATCGACAAGCCAGTGTAGCAACTTTTTTGTACATGTCTGTATAAATAAAAATAATTAATTATATATATATATATATATATATATATATATATATATATATATATAAAGAGATAAATAGAGAGATAGAGAGAGAGAGAAAGAGAGAAGGGGAGGGGGGAGTGTCTGTGTGTGTTTGAGAGCGGGGCAGGGGTGTTATTTGCTGTGGTAGCTATACGATTTCATAGGATTATGATCATTCTATCCCGACATTGAAACTATCACGTAAATATCATGCGAATAGTGATTCACATAAAGACGTAAACGCGAAAGCAACGCAAAGATAACTTGAAATAGGAGTTATAACGTTAGAAAAGTCAGTTAACATATAAAGTTATATTGCGGAATTTTCGCCATCAGACCTAAATAGCATTGCATCTGCGAATATCGATATTTGCTTCTACCTGACCAGTGAGGTACGGAGTTTTAAATATATATAATAATACGCTAAGGAATTTCATTGCTGATTTATCTGATGTCACCAAAGTAAAAAAAAAATCAGACTTCACCCATTTCCAAATGAATTGTTCCCAAATCAAATTACATCGTCCTGTCAACGAAAACTGCAATTTGATATAAATGCATTTCAAAAAGTGACATTCGTTTTATAGATTTGAACAATATTAAGTTGACAATTATTTTTACGTTGATGTAAACAAAGAGAGAATATTTATTGTTTGAAAAAGAATTAAATTGCTACGATTTTTAATAAATAAATAAGAGACATATTCCTTTTAATTATTTAAAAAATATATTTAGCTGACAATAACAATTATTTTACGGAAGAAATTTTACGGAAGGAATTTGTTATTTCAAAAGGAATATTATTATTAACAATAAATTATACAGATTAATGCTGATAGCGTTGTGGAATTTCCACGGGCCACGTTAGTAAAAATAATGGCTAATGTTTTAGATTAAAATTAATCTTTGCGAAATTCTGTTTTAGAAATAACTTAAATTCCTTCTTGTACATTTTTCTAAAATCTGTGTTTTTTTTTTTTTTTTTTTTTTTGCGCGAGGTTTTTCTTTTATTATCTCTCGGGTTCAGTGTTCCACTTTTGACCCGGTAATGCGCCCCAGTTGGCGCATGTACTATAGGTTGGCCATTCCTGGATTATATTTATAACCTAGTTTTCATAACGGTCGTTAGTGTGTATTTACCACAACTATAAAACCATTAACGTTGTGTAGTGAAGCTGATACTTTCTCAATGTCTCTGTCTTCTGTATTGTGCCTGCGGTGGAAGTGGAACGGTGGCTTTCATAAAAACAAACGAAATTCGGCCCGGGAACACGTTGATGTAAACAAATAGCCGAGATAGTCGGATAAGTCGCGTCGCTGGCTATGCAGATGAGTCGTGTCGCTAGTCAATCGCTGAATTATTCTAGATCTTAGAAATGCATTTATGGATTTCGTTACCTCAATGACAAAATAGTTAATTAAAAAAGCTCATACTCTACAAAAAGCATTGAACTACTAACGTAGTATCAGTAAACGTTGGCTGCAAAAAAGAAAAAGAAAAAGAAAAACGGGTAAGTACGAGCGAAAAAAACAAACCGAAATAAAATGACCTTTTCAAAGGAAATACGAAGCGTTAAAAAACTTACTTTACAAATACAAGAGCAAGAAAAAAAGAAAGAATGGAGAACGAATAGAAACACACGGAATAATGTAATATTTGTCAGTGTTTCTGCTGAGGGAGGAGGAGGAGGAGAAGGAGAAGGGGGTGGCTATCAGCTATCTTGGCGGCAGTGGCCTAGTTTTCTCACCAGACATTTCAGTCGTGTAAAATACGAACCTATAAATCAGTTGCAGGTAGACACATTTTCAACCTAGATATAGGACATAGATATAAACGCGAAGAGAAAATCCAAATAGAAGCTGATCATTGTTCAACTGTTCTTACGTGTCTTGCTTCCTCGGTGGAGTTCCGCGTGGCGGCTGTCGCTTTCATGTTACTGATCTCATGACGATTGTTTTTTCCCCCTGCTCTCCGCACGTGCGTTATCCACTGTTGTGTGCGTTATCAGGATTTCTTCAAGACTGGCTTTTAGCTTAATCTTCTGTATGCTTATACGACGATAGTAAGAAAAACAGTCTATCAGCCCAGGCACTTGAAATATCGGTAAAATTGCAGTATAGTTAACAGTCAAGAAATCGTAATAGAAAAATATTTAAAATAACTTTCACCGAACGCAGTAGAATTTAATTATCGACCGACCTGTATACTTTTAACGTGCTGAAACTGTTTTTAAGTTTTTTGTTTTTTTTGCTTCAGAATTTGTTTTCAATGTACGTATGTCTTAAACCAAAATCGCTGACCACGTGAGGCTTTTACTTCGGTTAAATTCATGCTGAAAAGATAGTAAAAAAAATCACTTACCCTACCACTAACTTTAAGTCCTAGTTGCAAGCCCCCCCCCCCAAAAAAAACCCCTCAATAAAACCGCACATAATTGCCTAAGTTTAGCGACGTAAAGCCGTTACTTCAGTCACCATGTTTTTTTTGTGTGTGTTTATGGACACACGATCATAGAAAAAATTATGAAGAATAAAATTACAAACAGTTTACACAGGTTAAAAGTATACAGGTCGATAGAGAATGTAATTCTACTTCGTTTGGTATAGAAATATAGAATTTCTTAGATGAGGATTTATAATTTGGATTATTGTTCTCATCTTGGATGCTATTCTAGCAACGTTTCGACCGATGTGATCTCCGACCGTCTTTAGGTCAGTCTTGTCAAACTCGGCAATCATTATGTCGAACTCGGGAATCTGTGTGGAATTTCGAACGAAACCCTTTATTTAATGCACGGGGATAGATTGCTCTCGTTCCGCAAGGATTTGTGGCGGAACGGATAAAGTTTAATAATAACTAAGTGACAGTCTTCTGGAGGTTGAAGATTCAATCCTCAGTACAGGCGATACTAAGAATACAATTACTTAAGACTTCTACCCGGTCATGGCTAATGGATCGAGAGAAAGCAATCCCTGTGGATTTAGTATTTATTATCAGTCTTATGAAACGTTTATATAGTTGTTTTTCTTTCCACTTTTCTTTTCTTGTCTTTTTCTTTCTGGTTTCGGTACTTCCTGAGTTGTTCATTGGGACGGTGTCTCTTGCTGTGGTGATTAGTCTTTCTGTGTTTTGGGGTTATGTATTACTCCAGCTCTTTTTGTGTGTCTTCCACACAATCTTCTCTCCCTTTGTTTCTTTTCACGTAGTCTGTTCATATCGTCTTTTGGGCGTATTGCGTTGTGCATGGTCTTTAATTTTCTAGTTTTCCGGTCAGAGGGCCTGAGTTCTTCTTTAGTCCAGCTTATGAATTGTCCAGAGAATTTTATTAGTGATACTGCCCAGGTGTTTATTCCTTTTACTAGATTTCTGCTATATAATTTCGTTTCTAAGAGTTTTCTTGTTCTTCGCAACTATTCTTTTCCAATCTTCTCTTTCATTTCTGTAGATTTGATGGTGTCTGCTTCCTGAACTTCCAAATATTTATAGCTATCCTGTTCTCCTAGCTCCCTCATCTCCTCTTGGTTGGGAAGTTCCATACCCTCAGTTGACTCCAGTGAGTGTCCCCTTTTCATCTCCATCAGTGCACACTTTTCCATTCCGAATTCCATTTGAATGTCCTTGCTAAAGATTTTGCTCGTATTTATCAGCTTTTCCAGTTCATTTTTTCTTTTAGCAAATAGCTTTAGGTCGTCCATGTACATAAGGTGGTTCATTCTTTGTTTTGCGTCTGTAAATTTGTATCTGGCATCACATTTCCTGAGTATGTAGTCGAGTGGTATTATGGCTCTGATAAACAGTAGTGGTGATAGGGAGTCTCCTTGGAAAATGCCTCTCTGTATTTTATCTCAGTCAGATGTTGTCCTCTAGCTGTCAGTTCTAGTTTCCATGTTTCCATTGTTTTCTTAATAAGATTAATAATCCTTCAAGCATGGGTAATTGAATGCTTAAAAATGTACAAGATACCCGACAGGATTTTGCGTATGTAAAACGTCATTCTTGATTTAAAAACAGAGAGCAATGATTGCTACCAGGTCGGGAAAACATGCTGCGCTTTTCCCCCTGGTGAAGTCTGACTTCCACTGGAAAGGTGCAGATAGTACTGGAACTTTGGGGGGGGGGGGCTTATTGCCAACCAAATCTCAGACGATTAGTGGTCGTTGCCCGCGAGAAATGAATGGTAAACGGCTGTTGCGATAACGACAAAATCATTGGCAATGAATGTCGAAAGAGGCGGAGAATACTAGAAATCTGGAGAAACGTGTTATCACACAGACTCCGGGCAACACCACCGGCTATTGTCAGTGAGCAATCCCTGACGACGACCAGTGTAGGAACTCCTCGTGAATAATAATAATAATAATAATAATAATAATAATAATAATAATAATAATAATAATAATAATAATAATAATAATAATAAGCTGGACTAAAGAAGAACTCAGGCACCTTGACCAGAGGACTAGAAAATTAATGACCGTGCACAACACACTACACCCAAAAGACGATATAGACAGACTCTACGTGAAGAGAAATGAAGGTGGAAGAGGACTGGTAAGTATAGAAGACTGTGTGGACGACACTACAATGAGCTGGAGAAATACATAAACCAGAACACAGAAAGGCTGATCACCGCAGCAAGAGACACCGTCCAACCGAACAACGCAGGAAGCATCGAAACTGGACACAAACAGACAAGAAAAGAAAAGTGGGAAGAAAAACAACTACATGGACGCTGCATAAGACTCACAAGAGAAGAAACCAACGAAAATAGCTGGACATGGCTAAGAAAAGGAAACTTGAACAGAGAAACGGAATCTTTACTGATAGCTGCTCAGAACAATACGATTAGGACAAAGTACATCATCATCATCATCATCATCATCATCATCATCATCATCATCATCATCATCATCATCATCATCATCATCATCATCATCATCATAGTAATAGTAATAGTAATAATAATAATAATAATAATAATAATAATAATAATAATAATAATAATAAATAAATAAATAAATAAATAAATAAAAAAATACTGCTAAATCGTCGACTTTACCGTTTCAACAGACCACAGAGTGAAAGGCAAGGAGACGGAAAAACGAAGCAAATACACGGAACTTGTCAGAGAAGTGAAAGAGATATTAAGCATGGAAAAAGTCAATATAATACCAATAATCGTAGGAGCACTAGGAACAGTAAAAAAACTGGAGTAAAGACTGGGATAAATTGGAATCAAAGGATTCACTGAGACCATACAAAGGACAGCAATGATCAAAACAGCTTCAAATTTTAAGAAAATCCTCGAATGCGGAAACCAACCCGCATAAGCTACGAATGGTAACCAATCACATGGACGTTACAATAGGAAAAAGACAAAACCACAGAAAAAACACCACCACACGAACCAACGAACAGAAAATGCAAGAGATATCATAAGCTGCCCCCCCCCCAAAAAAAAAATGATGGCTACCACACAAAATAGTCGTAGAGGGTCAAGGAGGATGGAAAGACCGAGAAGAGAAAATACTAACCAGACTCCCACTGGAAGAGTGCGGAGAGTGCTAGGACCTTGGGGTGACATATTGCCATCGAAATCCCTGAGAAGACCTATGGTCGCTGTCAGCAAGAAATAATTGGTAAGCGGCTGTTGTGATAAAGCAAAGTTATTTACAATAGGTGAAGAATCTGGGGAGGCTTATTGACACTTAGACTCCAGGGAACACCACCGGTCATTATCAGTGAGCAATAATTGATGATGACTTTTGTGAGAATTCCTAGTGAGTACAAATAATAATAATAATAATACTAATTCATAATAGCTATTACGATGACGAGAGCGCTGGTTTTCTTACAAAAGTGGGCCCATAAGATACAGGTTAAGACTGCGATGCACTTCTCGGTGCGTTTCTTGGAATACAAAGCTGAATCTGTTTTGGCATGTTGTGAGTTAGATTTTTTATCTATTTTTTATTACTTAAGTTCACTCTACACAAGGCACAATATCACTGAGACGTAGGGGCTTCTGTGAATTAGGGGAATCTTATACGGGAGGTTTTGCAGTGAGACGCTTGTTCACATTACATTTAAATGTCTGTATGTTAGTACGGTCGGGATAACAGGTAGCAGGAAGGGAATTCCAAAGGCCAGCAGCACGACGAAAGAAGCTATTAGAGTAGAAAGCTCTCTGGGATTTGGGGACCTCAACAGTGAAGGGTTGATCGGGGATATTTACGCAGAGGGGGCACCAGTGCAGCACATTCGTTGGAGCACATTCCATTAAAGTAGTTGTAAAACAAGCAGCGGGATGCAACATTGCGGCGATGATACAGACACTGGAGCATGCTTACTAGTGATGGGCCTATTAGATTAGAGACTCTGTTTTGGACCCTATCCAAGAGAGAGAGAGAGAGAGAGAGAGAGAGAGAGAGAGAGAGAGAGAGAGAGAGAGGGTAGCTTTTGGTGCACCAGCACAGATGTGACAACAATACTCCATGCATGGGTGGATGGTGGCTTTATAGAGATATAGGATACTGGCAGGTGTGATAAGTTTTCTAGCAAGGTAGAGGGAGCCCGCCTTCCTTGCAGCAGTCTTGCAATGTTTTCTATACATTTGTTCCAAGACATGTTATCTGTGAATGTTAGCCTTAGTAGTTTGAATGACGAACTCTCAGGTAGGGTGCTATTAGTCATGACAATCGGTGGTTGAAAAGGTTTCTTATAATTGTTGAAGGACAGGAGTTTTGTCTTAGTAGCATTAAATGTTACCATCCACTTATGCCCCTATTCCATCACAGACTGCAGGTCATTTTCTGAGGATTCAGCCATTGCCTGATGTTGAATGTAAAATTAAATATTTGTAAAACATCATTATTTATTGAAAAAAAAAATGAATAAGTTTAAAACGCTTGGTTTGTATGTGATTAGCCACCATTATTGAAGCCGAAATAATGAGGATAGATGTAAGGGCGAATCTTGTTAGGAAATGATTCACTGGATTTGGTTTTCGTATAAGGTCAATCAGGCGGTAATGATGAAAATAACTTGGCTCTCCTGGGAATTGTGCAGTTGTTGTTTTTTTCTTTCTTTCTTGGCTTTGTGTTGTTCGCATTCAGCTCTTTCCGCCCTTGGTATGCGCACAGCTCTTGGGCTTTATCGTGTAATCAGATAGACAGAGCATCAATGTCAGCGATTTAGACGTCTCTGCTAACAGCTGAGGTGAGCCTTACATGAAAAGAATTTGACGTGAATATCGCCCCTCCCCCCTCCTGTTTTGTTCTCTTTTTTTTGTTTATCGATCTGTTTTCCCTTCAAGGATCCGTTTCCATTGTTCCGAATCAGGCAGATATGAAAACTGCTTTGTCTGGGTCGATTTTCCAAGCCTCCGTGAGACCCTTATCTCCCGACAGGGTGGAACGGAGCGAATCATACGTAATCGTCTGGTAAGGTCATCATGCCACATAGTTCGCTAAAAACGCAGCATGCACTATCGACAAGTTTAATTTTCGGCATTTTTTAAAAACTATCACACACATTGTAGCCCTCCACCCCCCCCCCCCCCAAATCAGATTCTAGTTTTTTGGCGATTACATGTGAACATCCTGAAAAAATATTAGCAAAAAGAGAATTTTACAAACAAATAAATAAATATTTTAAATTTTAGAGGGTGGAATCACTTTCATATATAAATTTAACGTAAAATAAGCACCCACTTCCTGGCCACTTATCGGTACATGAAGACCTGTAACCTCTTGTTTTTTGTTTGTTTTCCTTTTCAATTTTTGAGGGATAAAAATTATAATTTGTGCGAGATGGGTGAAGGTGTTAGTTTATTAAGCTTATATTTTGGAGTGGGGTGTTTTTACAATATAATAACCCGCGAAAACGATATTAAACTGTGATATCTCCTTGCATAACTAAAAAAAATTCACCGTGCATAACTAAACACAATAAGTCTATTTACTTGTATTATTCTTATGGATAATATAGATAAAAAGCGACTTATTATTTTGCTATCTAATTTATATACGTGTTTACGGTGTGTACGAACACACTCTGTAAATTAGCTGGAAAGAGAGAGTCACTTTTTCTCTAGATGCTAAATTAAGAAATATTGTGGTTGAATCAACATAGAGTCAGAGGTAGCGAGAGAAATTCATAGCTAAGAGGGAGGTCAGTGACTTATTCAGTTAATTATAAATTATGGCTAATCAGAACAATTAAAACAGAACTCTTTATAACATAACCCAATTCCAGAAATAATAATAATAATAATAATAATAATAATAATAATAATAATAATAATAATGATGATGATGATGATGATGATGATGATGATGATGATGATGATGATGATGATGATGATGATGATAATAATAATAATAATAATAATAATAATAATAATAATAATAATAATAATAATAATAATAATAAGATGATGATGATTAAAAGCAAGGAAATGAAAAACCAGGTCACAGCTGAGTACAACAGAAAAGTAAGGATTATTTTTAAATCACACCTCCACAGTCGAAATACAATATATGCTATCAATGCCAGAGCAGAAGCCATCATTCGATATACTACCGGTATACTTGACTGAAATGTAGATGAATTAAAATGTTTCGATACCAAAAAACGGAAAATGCTTACAATTTATGGAGCTTTTACAAAGAAAAGAGATGCAGATCAATTGTATCTATATAGAAAGGAAGGTGGTCGAGGTCTACTTAGTGTTGGAGATGTTGTGAATATAGAAGAAGATTGTCTATATAAATATATTTCTGAAAGTAATGAGATTCGTCTTCGTGAAGTGAAAAGAGAGGAAATACTAAGAACTTGGGTGAAAAAAGAATCAAAGGTTATAAGAGAGAGGGTTAACATTATTTGGAAAGAAACTACACAGTGTATTCTTTAATAATACTGAATTTAATGATAATGACAGCTGGAATTGGTTGGTCAGGGGTAACAGCAGAAGATCTACTGAGAGCACCTTAATGGCAGCCCAGGAGCAAGCCACCCACACTAGGCCCATTGAACATAACATTGACAAAACTGCAGAATCACCGATATGCTGATTGTGTAATTAAAGGGAAGAAGTCTTAGCGCATATTGTATCGTAATGCCCAATGCTAACACAACATCAATATAAAAAATAGAGATACGACAAAGTCGCCCAGGTACTACACTGGAACATATGCAAACTTTATGAATTGGATCACGATGAGAAGTGGTATGAGGGGAACGACAATATCAAACGTCTTTGGGACATGTGCATACAAACTGACAAGGTTCTTGAACATTCCAAACCCGACTTAATCTTTTAAAACAAAACAAAGAGAACTTGCTTAATCATTGATATAGCCTACTCCTTCGATACCAGAGTGCAGGAGAAAGAACACAAAATATATATATATATAAAGATCTAAAATGGAAATTAGTTAGACTATGGAAATGTAAAGAAGTAAAGGTGATTCCCGTTGTAATTGGAACGCTTAGAACCATAATGAAAAGCCACAATAAATTGCTTAAACAGATTGACGAGACAATTTCTTTTCCAATTCTGCAAAAGGCTTGTCTGCTAGGAACTGCGAACGTGTTAAGGTACAGCTTAAATGTCTAAAGTCAAGGGAATTCACTTGATGTTCAACTCCAACTAAAAACATCCAAAAGTTGAGACTACTATAAAATAATAATAATAATAATAATAATAATAATAATAATAATAATAATACCACAGAGTGAAGAGCAAAGAAACAGAAAAACGAAGCAAATACACAGAACTAGCCAGAGAACTGAAAGGAATATGGAGCATGAAGAAAGTCAGTATAATACCAATAATCGTAGGAGCACTAGGAACAATCCCCAAAAACCTGGAAAAACGACTGGGAGAAATTGGGATCAAAGGAATCATTGGAACTATACAAAGGACAGCAATGATCAAAACAGCTACAATCTTAAGAAAAATTATTGAATGCGGAAACTAACTCGCATAAGCTACGAAGGATCATACGGAACCTAACACAGGAAGAAAACAAAACTAACGAAAGAACACACCACAAACAAACAGAAAATGCAAGAAACATCACTTAATAACCCCCCCCCCCTCCCCCAATAAATTACAGCGGCCTCAACTGACACAACACAAAAATGGACCAATGAACAGACATAGCAAGAAACACCATAAGCTCACCACCCCACCCCACAAAATAAATAAATGAATAAAAAATAATCAGCTCCCCCCAAAAAAAAGAAAAAGAAATAAAAAATATTTAAAAAAGAAAAATAAATAAATAAAATAAAATAAAATAAAAAAAATAGTTAAAAAAAAAAAAAAATAATTAAAAAAAAAAAAAAAATATATATATATATATATATATATATATAATAAATTTTTTTTTTTAAATGGTACCAGTCTAGGCTGACACCACACAAAATATTTGCATAGGGTCAAGGAGGTGAGAAGACCGAGGAGGGACAGCACAAACCAGACCTCCACTGGAAGTGCAGAAACTGCTGGGACCTCGGGGAGGCTTACTGCCACCCAAACCCCAGAAAACACCAATGGTCCTTGCCGGCGAGAAATCAATGGTAAACGGCTGTTGTGATACTGCAAATTTATTTGCGGTAGCTATCGAAAAGAGGTGGAGAATACTGGAAATCTGGGGAGACTTGTTGTCACTCAGACTCCAGGGAATACCAACGGTTGTCGGTGAGCAATCACTGATGACCTGTGTGAGAACTCCTAGTGAGTAAATAATAATAATAATAATAATAATAATAATAATAATAATAATAATAATAATAATAATAATAATAATAATAATAATGCAAGAAAACGGTACAAACACAAACCAGAAACTGTACTAGAAAACGAAAAACACAAAATCATATGGGATATGAATGTACAAACAGACAAACCCATAACAGCAAGGAGACCGGATATGATAATAATCAACAAGAAAGAAAAATCCTGCAAAATCGTGGACTTTGCCGTTCCAGCAGACCACAGAGTGAAGATCAAAGAGACGGAAAAAAGAAGCAAATATACTGAACTTGCCAGAGAATTGAAAGGAATATGGAACATGAAGAAAGTCAGTATAACACCAATAATCATAGGAGCACTAGGAACAGTCCCCAAAAACATGGAGAAAAGACTAGGAGAAATAGGAATCAAAGGGATAACTGAGACCATACAAAGGACAGTAATGATCAAAACAGCTACAATCCTGAGAAATGTCCTCGAATGCGGAAACCAACCCACATAAGCAACGAATGGAGAACAAACACATGGAAGCACAAAACAACAGAACCGGGGAAGATACAACCGAACGAGAGAGGCGCAAGCATAGGCTGACGCCACTAAAATTATGGACAGAGGGTCGAGGAGGGAAAGCGCAAACCAGACCTCCACTGGAAGAGCGCGGACAGCTCTGGGACCTTGGGAAGGCTTGTTGCCACTCGGGCCCCAGAGGGGACCGATGGCCCTTATCAGCGGGAAATCGTTGGTAGGTGGCTGTTGCGATTACCGCAAGGTCATCAGCGGCGATGAACGAAAAGAGGTGGAGCATACTGGAGGCCTGAGGAGACTTGTTGTCACTCGGACTCCAGGGAATACCACAGGTTGTCGGCAGTGGGTGACCACTGACGATGACCAGTGTGATAACTCCTAGTGAGTAAATAATAATAATAATAATAATAATAATAATAATAATAATAATAATAATAATAATAATAATAATAATAATCCGTCCCAGCAGACCACAGGGTGAATATCAAGGAGACAGAAAAGCGAAGCAAATGCACGAACTGGCCAGAGAACTGAAAGCGATATGGAACAAGAAGAAAGTCAAGATAATGCTGATAATCGTAGAAGAACTATGAACAATCCCGAAAAACGTTGAAAAAAGAATGGGAGAAATTAGAATCAGAATCTGAGACGATCCAACGGACGGCGATAATGGAAACAGCAGAAATCTTAAAGAAAATCCTCGAATACAGAAACCAACCCACATCAACTGCAAACACCAACTAGTCACATGAAAGTTGCAATAGAAATAAAACAAAAACAAAACAGAAAGAACACGACACATGAAACCAAGAAAACTGAAGCCGCAAAAAATGTAAGTTAACCGCGCCCCTCACCTCCCTCCAAAAATAGTGTCGGCCTCGGCTTGCACCACACCAAATAGTCGTGATGGTCAAGGAGGATGGAAAGACTGAGGGGGAGAGCACTAAACAGACCTCCACTAGAAGAGTGCGAAGAACACTGGAAATTTAAGGAGGATTTTGGCTACCCAAACCCCAGGGAATGCCAATGGTCATCGCCAGCGAGAAATCAATGGTAAGCGGCTGTTGCGATAACGCAAAGTCATTTGCAATTGTTTTTTAAAGAGCTGGAGACGACTGGAATTCAGGGGAGACTTGTTATCACTCAAACTCCAGGAAACATCACCGGGTATTGTCAGTGAACGATCGCTGGTGATGACCTGTGGAATAACTCCTAGTGAGCAAATAATAATAATAATAATAATAATAATAATAATAATAATAATAATAATAATAATAATAATAATAATAATAATAATAATGATGATGATGATGATGACGATGATGATCATGATGATGATCATGATGATGATCATGATGATGCGAATTTTGGTTGAATATGACTCTTGTTCCGGAGTTCGAATCGTGCGACGAGCGTGAATGGTTATTTCTACACTAATGATTTCACACTTTGAAACGTATATGTATATATATATATATATATATATATATATATATATATATATATATATATATATAATCGACGACCCGTTGTCTAGTCTAGTTTATCTTTAAAGTTTCCAAACGCTGTCATTCATCCATTATGAGGTCATCTATTTTCATGTAATTATATTTCTTTCTTTCTTGATAATAATTATTCGTCACCCTTCTCTCTTCTTCTCTACCCTCTCTATCTCTTTCCTCTCGCTCTATCTTCCCACTCTCTATGTTTCCTTAATCTATCTTTTCCTCTCTACACCCCATTCATATTACCCCAGCTCTTTCTATTTCTTCTCTCTATATAAGGTTGAATAGTTTGCAGAGGACAAATACTTCTCCGAGATTGCTTAGTCGTGGCATCCTTAACTGGTCTCTATGCATTGTTGCACCGTGTGATGCGAAAAAATACAGCGCGTGATAAAGTGCCGCATCCTTCAGCCTGTTAATATGCCTGGCATAGACAGAACACGCTTGATATAGAGGAGTAAACTTTGGACAAAAATCCCTCTATTCTTTATGGGTAGTTATAGTTCCGGTGACGACCATCGACAAACGAATGTTTCGCCAGAGAGAATATCTTAGGAGAGGGTTAAAAAACGGAAAGCATGGAATTACTTCGAAGATGTTCCGAATATAGGCTTTTTAAATTTGGTGGTTAAAAAAAAATTAAAAGGGTCTTCGCAACAGATTCGTATTCCAACCTCTCACCGTGAAGACGAGTGGAGCGATTCGCCTTGCTATGCGTGACTTCCTCAACAGCGTTGTTGGTCTGTTAATGACGCACCACACCGTGAATTGATTTGGCTCTACGAGCGCCTCTCTATTGCTACTATTCTGTAAAACGCCCTCAGCCTGCAAGCCAGCAGGACATCCGATGATGTGCTGAATATAGACATTTTTAGTTTGGTGGTTGAGAAAGATTTTCATTAACTTTTAAATTAACTTCATATTGTGTCAAATGTTGAATTATGTATTTATGCATTCAATAAATAGGCGAAAATAACCAACCACATATAAAAGAACGCTAACCCGACTACGACATCCGATAACACTTTCGAGATATACCGATTAACTTGTTTGTTGGGGGTGTTAATGTTTGCTTTCATCTAAATGAATAAGTGCAAGAGTTTTTTTTTTCATTCATCACTCTTGCAATCAAAACGTGTTACTTTTATTTAAATCAGGGACGGGCCACCTTTTCAGAGTGAGGGCCAGATGAGACTTTTGGAAGGAGATCGCGGGCCGAAGTGAAAAACGAAATCTCAGAATTACTATATTTTGTTTACATGAATAAATTGTACAAAATTGCATTGAACACTTTACAAATCAATGAGACTGCTTGTGCTGTTTACCATAAAAAAAGGTATTTCCATGTCTGGCTCGATGGTTGAAGTAGACAACAGAAGAATGTCATTGAGGTAGCGGTCCGAGAGTTGGGAGCGAAGGTGAGACTTCGTGTACTTCATGTTCAAAATGATATGAGTTTTACTGGGAGGTCCGCGGGCCGGATTGCAATAATAAAGCCTAGCAGGGTGGAGGGCCGGACGCTAAGCCTTCGCGGGCCGGATGTGGCCCGCGGGCCGGAGGTTGCCCGCCCATGATTTAAATCATAATATAATATATTACATTTAATGTTTGGTGTTATTAATTCGTAATTTTATTGTCCGATTTTTTCGTATATATGCAATAGTTTTGTCGATATAAACACTCATTATTTAAAGTGATTTGATAAAAAAAGGATACATTACGAAAACCTTTCTTAAAATATTTGCTGATTCATTTTCAAGGGAGGCAATTTAAATTAAACTAACTAGAAAGAAAGATATTGCTTGCTTGCCCCATCTCTCTATCCTCCACCCCGATGCCACAGTTTTTTTTTATTGTAAGTTAAAAAATGACTTCAAACACACACGCGCGCAGACGATCGCCCAGACGAGTAGATTTCTTTTTTCTTTTCATTTCTTTACAGTCGTCTATTAAAGGTAAATAAAGAAGATAACGTTACGAAGCGATAGCGATCTTGCAAGGTCAGCTCGTAATGGAGAAAATTACAATATTGAGGATCTGATCTATAGGAATAAGCCCTTTTAAGAATTGATCATTTTATAGAATATGGGATTTGTCTAGTTTTAAGATCCCAAATATGTTTTGTAAATGAGGTTGCATTAATGTATCTATGATTATTAAATGAATTATTATGTCAAAGAATTCTCTGGGGGAATCACCGTTAGCATTTGAAAGTGGAAGGGCTAGAGAAGAGGGCGACTGAAGAATACTGTATATAAAACAGCTCATTTAAACAAGTTAACTGAGAAGTTAATTCTATATACAGTGTCAACTATATTTTTTAATTGATTTAATTGTACACGCACAAAAATAAAATTCTCACCAAGGAAATTTCCCAGCGATTGATATGGGGTGTTCCCAAGGTTAGCCGAAGCTGTCATCGATCAGCTGAAAAAAAAAGGGTTTAATTTCGTATAAATGAAACGGACGAATTTGGCAACGGTGAGCTGATAATGTATAACCTTAGGGTCAAACAGATGTGAATGTCGGTGGAAATAAACAGAAAGGAAAGCAAAGAGAAAGGGGAAGATAAACAGATAAATGAACCGAGAATGTCGGACACTGCCAGGTTAGCAAATAGAGAGGGAAGATATCTATAAGCACGAAGTTGCGGTGGGTAGGAGAGGGGGGGGGGGTGTAGGCCGAAATTCTCTACTCCCAATACAAGGGGAAAAGGGGGGAAAGGCAGAGAGAAACATGACCCTAAAAACATCGCCGGCTTTGCACTGGCAAATTGTTGAATTAACAACAAAAATAGTTGTTTTCCACGTTTTTGAGACATAACAGCTCGGAACTGAAAAGAGAAGTTCACATTCGCCTATCACACTCTCTACTTGTCCTTTCTAAACATCCTCCAATCTATAATAAAGGCCAATGTGTGTGTATATATTATATACAAGGTATTGTAAAAAAATACGACACTTGCCAAAAAGAAAACGAAATAGTAGATAAAAACAAAAGTTGCATAAGCAGAGACCTGACAGTTTATTTAGTAACAGTTAGAGTTGCAGACTACGGCGGCGGAGACGACCATCTCATGGCGGGCGCGTGATAGGTCACATGTTTTATCGATCATGTTCTTGTCTATAGTGGCGAACGGCCCCACAATGGCAGCCTTCAGAGAGTCAACCGTGTTGTGGCCGTGCTTGTTGGTCATGGTTTCGGTCACGCCCCAGAAAAAAATAGTACAAAGAGAGTTGCAGTCGGGTGAGGGAGGGGGGCGGCCACAAGTCCGGTAGCCAATAGTGAGGAGCATTTTTAAGCAGCAATGCATGAGTCGTTTTGGCCTTGTGTGCAAGAGCTGAGTTCTGCTGGTAGACGTGGGTGCGTCTGGCAGCGATCTTGTCCATCCAAGCTTCACCATTCTATTCAGGACCCATTGTATTTCTTTTATTTTTTTATCAAGTGTCGGACTTTGCTGCAACACCCTATATATATATATATATATATATATATATATATATATATATATATATATATATATATATATATATATATATATATTATACACGCGTCGTTGAAGACCACAGAGTTTTCTCTCTTCGCTATCTTTCTTGTTAATTTCTCGACGCGGCAAGTGATTCGTCGGTTTTCTGGTGTTAATTGGTGGAGTATGGCACCTAACGTTGTATTGTGGGCCATTCCTCGAGCGCTTTCGGTCTCTCGACCGTCTTCATATGTAAATTAATAGATATATAACTAATAATAAAACTATAAATACGGCTCTTAGTAATAATAAGACGGTCGAGAGACCGAAAGCGCTCGAGGAATGGCCCACAATACAACGTTAGGTGCCATACTCCACCAATTAACACCAGAAAACCGACGAATCGCTCGCCGCGTCGAGAAATTAACAAGAAAGATAACGAAGAGGGAAAACTCCATGGTCTTCAACGACGCGTGTATAATAAATGACTTGCTGCCGAAATATACACACACACAGACACACACAGACACATATATATACTTATATATATATTATGAATATTATTTTATGTATACAGATATATTATAAAGAGATATAATATATTATGTATAGATTTTCAGTATTTAGTTAAGCAGTGCTCAATACATAAGTAGAGCTAGGTAAATTGTAATTTTCTGCAAAGTTATTTGTGATGATTTTGGCTTTATCAGATGCTGAGAATATTACGTCTGGTCTATTAATAATGTTTGGAATAAAGTTCTTACATCTTTTCAGGATCTTGTTTGTTATTCTCCAAAACTCATGGGAGCTAAACCTTTGGTCGGCCAATCTAGATTTAACAGATTTGGCATATGACTCTTTGGCGTTTTCTATAATCTTTTGCAGTGGTTTCGAGCAGTTTAAAAGGAGGCGTTAGTTTCAGTGCATTTATTTCGTTGAAAGCAATTAAAATAGTGGTTTATGTGGGCAGTAGTGGGGGCACATTCAGGAGTATGCCAATGCTGCTCGTTCGGTCCCAGATGCCATTTTTTTTTTTAATGGTTTAAAGGGGGATTTCAGATATGAAGGGTCTTAAGCTGTCCCAATCGGCCTTTGAATATCGATAAACTCTGCGATGGAAAGGGAAATCAGATAACTTTCTCAACTCCCTTTTGATCTTGAGACAACTTAGTGGTCGGAGAATCCCAGAGGAGATAAGACAGTGGATGTGCACTGTTCAGGGCAAGTTGTCAGAAAAAGATCAAGAAGGCTCGCGAAATGTACGCGTGTTGGCTTGTCAACAATTTGAGTAAGTTCAAGAAGTCGCGACAGAACCTCCCTTCTTGTTTGAGTCTTGGACTTGCCACTCAACATTGTAAACATTAAAGTCACCAGAGACATGAATGTTAACAAAAAGGTGAGCATACAGGAGCTTGTCAATTTTGTCAGAGATTTGCTCAATAATAGTAACTCCATCGGTAAGAGAAACAATAGAGGGCAAAAAAAGAAAGCGGTGCTGTGAGCAAGTGTAACACAAAACAATAGAGGGCAAATCAGGATTTTCATAGGAAGTGTCCCTACCATATGGAAAACCGTCCCTGATGTCGGCTCAGATTCTATGACCATGGCGATCTTGGGGGTCGGGTTTTAGGTCAACATTGAGTAACCTGTGATCATGAAGTCATTTATAGAAACTGACGGGTCATTGTCAGTTTCGCACAGAAACAACAGGTCAAATACTTCAGATTTTAATTTAATTCTATCCATAGTCATTAGACACCAATTAAGCAAGATTTCTTAAATTTTAATTTCTTTTTAAAAACCTTAACCTGTAGCTTTTTATTTTCAATTTTGTACATATATTTGATCAATAGTCATTAGACATCAATTAAGCAAGATTCCTTCAATTTTAATTTCTTTTTAATACCCCTTAGGTTCAAGCCTTAAATTTGAGACATTTTCTAAAATCGAAATCATATATTGGAGTCAATACATATGGTTCACTGACATATATGTTGATGTTAATCTTAGTAAGGAGACATAAAAGTGGTGCAAACTGTTCTGTTTGTGGAATTTATTTATTTTAGCCGTCCTGGTAGAGTATTCTTATATATATATATATATATATATATATATATATATATATATATATATATATATATATATATATATATATATATAATAATAATAATAATAATAATAATAATAATAATCCAGGTAAAACATCCACAGGGTAGATCGGATTCTAACTCTGCCTGATTAGATCTCAGTTTATAATAGCTGTTGATCGATAACATCGACATGCCAGTGTCGCAGATTTTGTACATGTCTGTGTAAATAAAAAATAATCATATATATATATATATATATATATATATATATATATATATATATATATATATATATATATATATATATAAATATGCGCTGTTAGGTTCACTATTCACAACTTTTCAGTACATTCTTTACGCTACATAAATTACACAAATTACTTCTTCGTACAACAAAATTATTTATTAAATTCTTTAACCAAATCGATCACTTCTTCTCCATCAATAAAATGTTTCGCTTCTAACCATCCACACCAAACTTACGTTTACACGAGCACATTATTCAGCGACATGATTCTGGCGGCAATAAAGTTAAGTACATTTCGAACAAGTTTAATATTACAAAGCAAATAATAATTAGGTTAATTTTCATTACTAAATATTACAACGTACATCACATTTTACGGCTTTTTCTTTCCATAACACATTCTTTGCATACAATATGTTATAAATTTTGCTACAATTTCGCGTACGTAAACTGCAGAAGTATCCGTTTTTTCTCTTCTCGCATAGAGAACGAAAAACATTTCTAGATTGCGACAATTTTTCTTTTGGGCCCAATCCAAAATTCTCCTTTTTGCTAGGAGATGGATTTTTCCCAATTAAATATGTTAACTATTCTGTACTTTCACCGGACAATTTAATAAATATCAGATACCGTAAAAAATGGATTTTAACTTGGAAATCCTATCTAAACAAAAAAACGGCCAGGGTCCGTAAACTGCAGAAGTATCTTTTTTTCTCCTCGATCAGTGCGGCAATTCTTCTTTTTGCTAGGAGATGAATTTTCCCCAATTAAAAACCGAAGTTTTGTCTAACTCTGCCCTTGATTGAAATATTAAAAACATTTTTATATGATTTATCCACTATTAACTATTCAGCACTTTTACCATGTTGTTCCTATTTACTTGCTTCCCCACAAGGGCAGAGTTAGACACAAGGTCGGTTTTTAATTGAGGAAAATACATCTCCCCACAAAACGGTGCACTTCGAATTTGGACAAAAATGACAATTATCAACGTCTGGAAGGATTTCTTTTTCACTGACCAAGGAGATAAAAGGGTACTTCTGCATTTTACGGACCTTGACCATGCTATTTTTTTAGATAGGATTTTCAAGTTAGATTCAATTTTTACGGTATCTTTTGTTTATTAAATTGTTAAGTGAAAGTACAGAATAGTTAACAAAGCCCCATCCCCATGTTAAAATGGGTTTGTAAATGATAACGTTATTATTTCAGAACGGTCTGTAAAGCTCGGGAGTACTGAGAAAAGATTAAGTATAGCATAGAAGATACTACACTTTAAAGTTAATTCTATTTTGAAAAGTAAAACATAAATTAAAAACCGACAAGTAAACAATATTTAAATCGAGACCAGATTTAGTAATGTGGCGAAAATCGATTAACGTTAATTCTATTTTGAAAAGTAACGAAATAATAATAAAAATAAACCGAAAAGAAAAATATTATATTCATGGGGGGTATAACATAAGAATCGAATTGTATTTTTTAAACATTAAATGCACACAATTCTCTTTATTTTTAAATGGTTGCGATTAATAAATGCAAACGATTTTCTCATTATTTTATATTTCTTCCGGGCAACGCCGGGCCGCGGGTCACGCCAGTATATATGCTAACATATATATATATATATATATATATATATATAGTTAGAATTTTGTTGTTGTTTTTTGACAATAATGGCAGCTTTCTTTTGAACGCTATCATATTCCTCTTACATGCATTATATGCATTAAGTCGCTCTCATTAGGGGACGTATTTATTCATTTATTTATTTATTTATAAAAGTAAAAAGCATATATATATAAACCATCGTTTCTAAGACGATTTAGAATATTATATTTTATAGTTTTAGTCGCCCCTCACAACATCACAAATAGAAGTCAAGCAAATAAAAATGAAATTTGACTTCTCTAAAAAATATATCTAATTATTAGAGGATAAAATAAGTTATATACAAATTAGTTATAATAAAATCCAGGTCAAAATAATGCTAAAATATTAAAATAATAAAATAATTTGAAGTAGAAGATGAACAAAAATCAATAATTGTAAAAATGTATTAGAATAGATTCGAGGACCAACACAAATTGAATCAAGGAATAAAGTAAGAATAATAGAAATAATCAGTACTTTCTTAGATTAGGACCCACGCTAAAATCGACTTGGCGTCGGTACTTTCCGGGTGTTTACGTAAATCGCCGAAAAGTACCGAAGCGATGAGCCAATCAAATTGCGAGAAAATAAGCAGACAACATGTCAACATTTCAATAGATTGGAACGCGATTGCAACTAATTGAAACGTGAAAGTACTTCAATTAATTTTCACGAGCTATCACTGGCTATTGCGTCTCTTGAAGGAGTAATTAATTTTGTCAGGAAGAAAAACTGATCAGAAAAGGAAAAAAAATGTTCACCCCCCCCCCCCAATGTTAATACCTAACCCCTAACCCCTAACCCCTAACCCCTAACTTCTAACCCTAACGAAACCAAAATAATTTTCAGTAAATATATCCTAACCAAACCCCATAAAGACGCAATTTTGACCTGATTCCGAACCAAAAATAATTTTCAATAAAAAAAACACTTAAAAAATATAATTTATCACCTGTTTATTTTTATTTCTTCATTAAAAAAATAAATATTTGTTCTATATAATTTTACTAAATGTATTATTTGATTTTTTTTTCTTTCAGTTTTTTCTTTAAATGTTTGTTAATGTTTTTGTTTTTTTCACTTTTACAGCCTAGTTTTTTTTTAATTTTTGGACGCAGGTAAGTTAATCGACTTGGCGTCGGTACTTTCCGGCAGTTTACGTAAACATCTGGAAAATACCGACGCCAAGTTGATTTTAGCGTGGGTCCTAATCTAAGAAAGTACTTAATAATGTATAAACATAATAATAATCAAGATAATAATAATATTAATTATTAATTATAATCAGAAACATAATAAAATAAGAAATATATATAGTATCATAAGCAATATAAAAGTTGTTTTTTATAGATTTGTATAGAATATAACAGAATAATAAAACAATAAAATTAGAAAAAAGATATATAAATATATCAGAAAATAAAATAATACAAAATAGAACCAATACAAAAAATATATGATGAAGATAGAAATATATATATATATATATATATATATATATATATATATATATATATATATATATATATATATATATATATATGAATGTTGAATTGAATAACGATAATTGAATTATCGTTTAACAATAATAATCTATCGTGATAATATAAAGCTCAATATATTTAATAGAGCAATCAATTTTAGAGGTGAAAGATGAGAATAAAAAATTGTAAAAATACAATATTTATTAAAACATCAAAAGTTCAGAGCAAGGAGCTTCATATCCTTAATCCATGAATTTTCAAAGATAAACTCTTCTCATCAGAGGATAGGGAAAAGCTGACAATGTAATTGTAAATATTATCGGCAACATTTAACTTTGAAAATTTGACATAGATAAAACAAAATAAAAACAAAATAAGGGCCAAAAGGTAAAGGGTCTTATGTTGAGATGAGAGTGTAAAGTCAGAGTAGATGATATAAAAAAACACGTCAAAACAAAAATAAAAAACAGCTGTTATTTTGGAAATGATTGTTTGATAAAGAACAATACTCAAATTGTTTAGGAATCCAAATATTTTTGTAAGAGGCTGGTGGTCTGACGGCAATTGGTAACGTCCATTTTATCCTGTCCGTGCATTAGTTTGGTGCTGGAATTATCCGTTTCGCAGGGTTCAGATTGATTTTTGTCTATGTATAAACATTGTAGTTGCATATCTAAATGAATAAAACGAAAGTTTTTTCTACCTATCTTCACTATATTACCATCTAAACTGAGTAGGCTTATTTCATTCTAATGATATACGAACATTTTAAAATATCGTATATATAGGAATCTCCATATCTCTCAAACAAATCTCGATATTGCTCATTTGCATATTTATTTATTTTTAATTTCTAATAAATTAATTTTCTCTAATATACATTTCTAATTTGTATTGCCAAATGTTCTTCTATACACGCAATCGTTTAATCTGTAGTATAATTATTTTAATTATGAATAAAATTATTTAAAGAGATTTTATTTTAAAAAATCGATAGTTTTAAAAACTTTTAAAATTTCATTTTTAAGGGAGATAATTTATATGAAACTTCCCGCAAATGTCGCTGAGTTATGGCGACCAGGTAGTACAGTCCTCCCAGGAATCACCTCCTTTGCAAGAGGTCAGCATTTTTTTCTGAAAAATTATAAATATACATAGTATGAAATTAAAAAGTTTTTCACTTAAAATGCAAACCAATAAAATTGAATGTTCTGTTTAAATTGTAATTGTTTTCAATTTAAAGTTTACTTTCTCTTAATAAATAGAAATAACTAACTAATTATTTTAAAAACAAACAGCCGTGCTTGCTTCTCTTTTCTTATTTATTAATTCCTATTTGGGTCACGTAAATTATTTAGAGTGAAATAGGTTTCGGCATTACTTATAAACAACTTATATTTAATTTTTTTTAAAAGTAGGCTTTAATAGAAAAAAAACCCAAAAAACAACAACTTAGGGTTTTTAATGTTTTATTTCTTATGCCAAGTTTCACTGTACACGTAAAACGGCGAAATACAAGTTAGGTCGGAAAAATATAGTCGCCATCTAAGCAAGTCGAGAAAGAGGCCAGCTAAGGAAGAACATGTTTTTTACTAGAAAATTATGAAAGGAACTTATCGTTCTTCCTTGGTTAGCATATTTCTATTTGTTAATAAAGATGGCGACTATATTTTCCAGCCCAATTTTCATTTCAGCGTTTTATGTGGACGACAAAACTTGCCATTGTATTTAATTTCATCTGAATGAATAATATGCGAAAGATTTCTCCACCTAACCTAATTATATTAACATTAAAACGGTTTATGCTTATTTAATTCAGTGTAGTATATTTTCATTCGTCATGATACATTCCTCCCAGGCATCACCTCTTCTTTTTTTGGGGGTGTGTGGTGGGTGGTGTACTCTCTATTTTGTTGTCATGATATCATGCCCCCAGGCATCGACTTCGACTTTTGGTTGGGACGAGGGTTCGTTCATCATAATATCATACTTTTAACATTACCTATTCTCTGGGGTCACTGCATGTTGTTCGTTCATCATATCATACTCTCAGAATAAAGAACCCCTCTAAGCTTTTTAATTTACAAAAGCTTTATAGATTACAAAAAAAAAAAAAAATAGATTCATATTTTTTTTAAATCGTCATTAAGTTTTATTTTTATTTTTCTGTCTTTAATAATAAACACGAAAAAAACACATAAAGTAACCATTTTTAATTGTTCAGGAATATATAATTATTTTATTAGAACAATTGATTTCCGCTTTGGACGACTGTTAAGAATAACAAATAAAAATAAACGATGCGCAAAACACAAATAGTCAACAAATAACAGTTACCAAAGGCATTAAAGTTACTTTTATACATACCTGCGTACTTTCTTTTGCATTTTAAAGTATTTTAAAGCGTTTATTTTTTTTTTATTCCAATTAAAAAGTTCGGACCTATGAATTACGTTATGTTACGTCTACGAAGTCTGAGGGGTTTTTAATGTGTTTTTTCTCCTTTCAATTAGGTGGAAAAGTAAATTTTAAGGCATTTGGGACAGTTATTTGTTTACTCGAAAAACAAACTATGGGGACATCTGCTTATGCCATCTTACAAATGGAATTGTAACGTGATCGAATTTGGACGAATGATTAAAATGCAATCAAAAGCCTTTAAAATACTTTAAAACAAAAAGATAATAGGCAGGTAGGTAGAAAAGTAACTTTATTGCCTTTGGTATCAGTTATTTGTTCATTATTCGTCTTTGTTTATTCAACCTTTTTTTTGTAAGTTATTCTTGACAATCGCTCCGAGTTTTCTATTTATTTCTTTTATTATGGGCAATTCATTTTTATACTTAAACAAAATCAAATCTCAACAAATCTCAACATTGGGATATATCAAATAACACCATGACAATAACCTTTTTTATTATCATTTTTCTTCAAATTAGCAAAATGTGAAAAAAACCCATTGTTTCTAGATAAAAAACAGAAACGAAATCGGCGGCTATGTACCAGGCAGTATATATATATATATATATATATATATATATATATATATATATATATATATATATATATATATATATATATATATTAGTGTGTAACCTTCGTAATAAATGACGAAAAATTATGCTTTGCCAGTGTTAGCACTCGCTATTTATCTAGATATATTAACTAAGATATCCATATGAAATCATAAAATTACATCAGTAATGTAATTTTTCATATATAAATTATGATTATCATTTCTGATGACATAAAGAAAGAAACACCCAACGTTGACTTGTATTTATTATAGAATCGGGGATTTCTTTCCGAATTCATTTCAGGCAACGGGGTAAATCTTGGGTGGTTGTCTGTCTCGCTTCCATCCACCACTTCAAATGATTTCGTCCGGGGGCTAGAAAAAGACGTGTGTTTTACTTGGTAACTTTTGCCTAACATTATTTATATATACATATACCAATAAATACATATTCGTCTGGATTATAAAGTGGAGCATTTAAGTTTTAGTTGCTGTCCGTTTTGTTTTATTCGTTCACAAACCTCTCGTAGGGTTTCAGAGAAATACTCGCATAACTATATATATATATATATATATATATATATATATATATATATATATATATATATATATATATATATATATATACAGGACGTTACAGAGCCCTCCAAAAAGGAGCGCACTCCAGGAGCACGCTCCTTTTTGCTGGAGCGAAGGAGAGGAGGGCTCATTTTATATTCAGTGGGAGTGGAGCGGGAGCAACTCCATTTGGGACTAAAGAGCGGTGGTTTTAACGCTCCGCGCTCCTCTCCAAAATTATTTGATTTTTTTTTCTTTGAAACATTAGTTTTTTTATTCAGCAATAAAAAGGAAAAGAAAAGAAAGTCTCAGAGTTTACTCTGAGTTATTTTTAAAAAATTATATCTCGTAAATGTATATGAGATAGGGAGAGAGAGAGAGTAAGAGGGAGAGAGGGAGAGACAGGGAGAGACAGGGGAAAAGAAGAAGAACATTTGAAGTTCTCAGATTTTTACATCTATGTGTTACATTTTTGATGGGACAGTTTTCTTAAGGCAGAAGACAAACAATTTGGCACCAACTGTCTTTAAATGTGCCAGTAAGTCTATACTTTTTTGTAGGATGTTTATTGTGATTAAATAAACCAGCCAATTTTTCTTTTAATTTGTGTTTTTAAATAAAGAATTTTAGGTTCAATTATACTATAGGGGGCGTTGGATTTTCTCGGCCATTTCGCTCGGTATTCACACAAATGTTCGATAAATCGATTTTTAGGGGTGAAATGGTACATTTTGTCCTGACAAAAATTCTAATTTATTTTTTAGCATATATCAAATTGAACTTTTATGCCACATTTTTACCCGTCGTCTTTTCGGCAACATTGTTTGTTATTCTTAAATTCACAACTAGTATGTTTTAACCTTTTCATGTTTGCTTTTACATTCGTTAAATTCCGTTAAAACTTGCTTTTGTAAATAGAATGTTCAAAGTTTTTTTTTGTGTGTAATAAAATGTTAAAGCGGAAAAAATATCTTTAGTCCAAGCAAAAAAAATATTTAGTCCAAGGAAAAATACAATAAAAACCAGCATGGCCGCCAGCGATTAAAACCTGGAATTAAAATTTGACCCGATATTTTTTCAACTCCCAAGGTCTAGGCCAGATATTTTTTATGAAATTTTAAGACATTAAATGGATCTCTGAATTGTTTGTTGGACATTTATTGATATTTTGGGGGCAACTTATGAAAAATATTTTTTATTCAATCTTTAAAAAATAAACTTCATTTGGGTTTTTTTCGCCCCAAATTGTACTAAGAAAATGGATAAATCGATGTTTGAAAGTACTTGCGCGTTTCTCTGTTATAAATAATAATATACATTATACAATATAGTTACGTTCGTAAAACAAACAAATATTGAACAACAACACGACGAGTAATGTTGCCCTGGCTGTCTCTCTTCTTCCAGAGAAATGTTTTCTTTAAAAAGAATATAATCACTAATTATAATTAAAAGTAAAACTTAATTTACTTAAAACAAATCTAAATTCCCTTCCAAAATAAAAAGAAAAAGAATTGGGTCAAATTATCCTTTCTTGAAAAAATAGGTTGTTAATGTAATAAAAATTTAAATTGTTTTAAAATACTTCAGGGATTTTTCAATTTCTATTTTATACCCCAGAAAACGAAAATTTACGTATAATCCTATACTTCGTCCGACATGTTCTCCTATAACTCTCAAAATGTTAGCGAGGTTTTGTCAAATATTATCTTACAGTCTTACACTTAAAGTGACATCCCAACCCATATTGACGATATCCTTTGACGCCCACCCCTATCCTTCCACTACTCATTGTCAGAATAGAACATTTATGAAAGAAGGTAAATTTTCATTATGGAGCGCTGAAAAAGAGCCGCTCCTTTTTTATAGGAGTTGGAGCAGGAGCGGCTCCTTTTTGAAAATGGGGAGCGTGAGAGGAGCCAGCTCCAATTTTGGACGTTGGAGCAGGAGCGGGAGCAGCTCCAAAAGTAGTGGAGCGTGTAAATCCCTATATATATATATATATATATATATATATATATATATATATATATATATATATATATATATATATATATAAAATATAGTAACACGAAATTACATAATCATACTCTGTTGATTACATTGAGCTCTCATACCCGAATTTACTCCTGGAATTTATTTCATTAAAACACACTATATATATATATATATATATATATATATATATATATATATATATATATATATATATATATATATATATATATATATATATATGTAAACGTAGGAGTTTCACATGTTGGCCGGTCATAATTCAGGAAGGGGAAATTTTGTATTCAGCACCGTCCTCTTCCGGAAGACATGCGCACGAGGTAACTGTCGTGCCTCTACACCGCCTGCTTGCCCAGGGGCGGTCTTTTCGAATCATATAACATGGGAGTCGGACGTTTGTTCCGCTGGTGATAGACGTTGCCTCTGGGGCAAGTAGCTTGGCAAAAATAGAGTTTTACGGTGAAAATATATTATAGTTCCGCGTTGGCCACGTGCGCGCAAATAAATACATATTCATCAGTATAATTCGTGTCCGAGATTTTTGCTCCAGTTTGCTTGCTGTCACAATATATATATATATATATATATATATATATATATATATATATATATATATATATATATATATATATCTTAAAACTACATTAGTACTTGGATAAGCATATTTCATTTTGATCAAAGGTGGGGTATGCGTTCGCGCTTGACATCTATAAAAGAAAAGTAAACAGTTTTAATTTTATTTATGACTTGAAAATTATCGAAATTTTAAAATAAGAATTAAATGGAAACAAAGGGTTCAGAGCTTGGAGCAAGAATTATCAGCGATCTTCATTGATTCAAGGGAAACGCCAGGTGTGCCTAGATGGGATTAAAGGTTATGAATTTACCTACAATTTATTTCAATGAATTTTATTTTAGCAACACACTCCTTCCACTGAGTACATTTGTGAATATTATACAATGTAAAAATTAGAATAAAAAAGGAAATATGGTGCTATGGGCTGGGCGCAAGAGGCCATAAAGTTCTCTATTAGTGATTGTATGATTCCAATATATTTTTTGATTTCGATGCAATTACCGATTCCGTTAGAAATTCTCAATTCCGATACAATTACCGATTTCGATTTTTTAAAAATCTCTAAAAATCCAGCTATAGACTTGTTGTCTTTTTTTGTTAAGTTTCAGATTACCTTAAAAACACATGTAATATGTGCATATATTTTCGCAAATGTAAAAATACACTTGGGGTGATCTATAGATTTTAGTTTTACTGGTGTTTAAAATCAATAAATATTTATTATTTTATTATTCGTGCCAGCAATGGACAATTTTGTTTTACACAAAAACAAACAAAAAACACAATTAAAAGAATCGTTGTCGGAATGGGAGAATAGGCACGAATTTTTCCAATTCCGATACCCCAAAAAGTTCCGATTTTTCCTATTCCCAATTACGATTCCGATTAATCGTCCCACCATTATTCTTTATTCAATCCTGGGCAACGTTGTATTTTTTGTGTTAATCTAATATATAAAATTAAGTCGGCCAGACTTTCAAAGTTAGACCTTAATGACAATGCATCTGACAAATCAATACTTGATTCTGACTAGCTTTTTGTTAAACTTTTTTACGCTATATTATTTACACGAATATAATTTAGTTTGCATACAATTCTCTTTGATAATACTTAGGCCGCCTTGGAACGTTAATAAAATGGTGACTTTTTCCTTTACTACTTCTTTACTTTATAATTGTTAAAATATTTATTTCTTAACAGTAATTTCATTTCATGCAAAACCCGACACTATTCTTCTATCCCATTTTGATATAAACAAATAAACAAAATAATATGTGCACTTGTGATTCATTTTCCCTTACTGAGCGAGGAGAGCTTACACACTAAATAAAAAAAACGTTTTTCTTCGCCTTTAATTTATTATAAAGTTAGCAATTGAAAATAAAAAAATTCTAACAGAATTATGCGATTTAACTTTGAACATTTCGTCAGAAGGATTTACCATTAGCAATAATCTTCTGTTACTCAATTTTCAGATTATCCAAGAGACATTAATATCTTCCCAAAGCTAGTTTTCAATTCGCTACGTAATTTTATTGGAAAATGCCAACGGTAAACTAGCTTAAAACTGATCGTTTACATTTTTCTAATATTTTTTCTCTCGATCATCTCATATTGCCTAATTATTTGATAATAATCTATTTGAATTAAAAAAAAATAATGATACCTCATTAAAAATACATTTTAAAGTGTAAAAACCTTTTGAAATTTAATTTCTTTTAAGACCTAACATAATAGATCCCAATTACAATTCTATTTTGATCAATTTTCGCAAATAGCAAAATGTTAAATTGAGCGTGGATAGCAAAGTGGGTTAGTCTGATGCTGTCTTCTCGCGGTCGTGTTTCTTTTTAGAGTAGTAAAGGCAACTTTTATGTAGAGAGAAATGGGTCGTTGGTGTTGTCTGCGGTCGCTGTCGTCATCGTTCAGCTGGGCCTGGTCGTAAACATGAGCAGACCACATTTATTAAATCAGCATAGCACTTAAATCCTTTACAGAAACGTACGTTTCATTTAAACGGATAGGCCTATCGGTGTCAATGAAACCATGACCCATCTCTAGATATTGTAATCTATAGTTTTAAATAAAAAATTATATATATATATATATATATATATATATATATATATAACGTAAAATATAATAACACGAAATTACATGATTGTCGATGCAATAATTTATTTCAACCTTGCGGTTTTATTCAAGCATCCAACTTAACAATTACATTTTTGATACTCTTTGAGTATCAAAAATGTAATTGTTAAGTTGGATGCTTGAATAAAACCGCAAGGTTGAAATAAATTATTGCATCGACAATCATGTAATTTCGTGTTATTATATTTTACGTTATTATTGCTCTGTTTACCACATTGAGCTCTCTTACCCGGATTTCTTCCTGGAATTATTCCATTATAACACTATATATATATATATATATATATATATATATATATATATATATATATACTGCGTCAGGGTATATTGATAAATATGTCATAAATATATTTTCATAACTTACTATATATATATATATATATATATATATATATATATATATATATATATATATATATATATATATATATATATATATTAAGTTATGAAAATATATTTATGGCAATTAAGCTACACAGAGATGTCCGCGTTTCGTCTCCGTATAGAATTGTCAGGCTACAATGCATGGATTTCGTGTTACTGAATGTGTTTTATATATGAACGTGGTGTTTTGTCAAGCTAACCAGATTCATTGTTATTTCCTCCCACGGGTTAATGTTTTCATTAGCCAATGCAGGGCTTATCACAAAGGTTCGGCTAACTTTTACTTGACATTTTGTTCTTTTGTTTAGTTTTGTAAAGGGCTAATGGATCCATTTTGTGAATGTGTCGAATTAATAGATGACCTTATTTTAACATGCGCATGCTTGGAATAGTTTTAATTTCTATTTTTGTTATTTTAGATGTTGGTTTAATTTAGATTTTTATTGATTTAATTACTTTATTTCATATTTATTATGTATTCTTTTCCCTAAAATAAAGTTTATTCTGTGTATACAGTTGCTTGCTATTTCACTTCGACAGTTTAATAGGGTTTGATGGTCTTTAAAGTTTAGCATTTCAAATTACTCATTCATACATAATCTACACGGGTCGTCTAAATTTCTACATGTACTAACCTGTGGTACTATTTTCCACTAGAATATTGGCGAGCGTCTGCTTTATTCGAATTCCAAGTAATGGGTCGCTAGTGTTGTTTTTATTCGGCGTTTTTTGTTATTAAATGTGCTTTCATGGTAGTAATATCTGGTTTTAGAATCTAAGGAGGTTATACCCACGTAGTACTTCTTGTTATTCGGGCTGTCTTTGGAAAATATTGTGGCTTAGTAAATAATGCTTTTGGTAAAGCAGTTATTTTGTAGTGGACAAAGTGCACTAGTTTTACAGTTACAGTTTTTCTTTTAATTATTAACTTTCTTATTTCTATTAGCGTTTGGGTTGTTACTATTTCTAGTGGTGATATTTTTGTTCTTCTTATTTTTATTGTTTCTATGTTTATCACTTTTTACGTATTTTGTCATTATTTCTATCTCTACTGCTTTGTTATTGTGTTTTTTGGTTATAATTTCTAAGTTTTCACAACAAATGTAGGACAGTTTTAGGTTACGAGGAAATTTAGGAATTTTTGCCAGGTTTAGTTTTTAATATCTGATTATAGACTGGTGTAAACCGGATTACATTTCTTTTTCTTCTATTTTTAATTTCATTATAATTATTTGCGTCCTGTTGTTTATATTTAATTTCAATATTAGGATACCCACTATTTTTAGAGCTGTGTTGTAAATGTTACTTGAATTCTTAAATACATGTTCGTTGCTAGATTTATTGCTAAGCTTACGTTCGATAGAATTAGGAATCTGTTTTATGATTGAAGGGGTGTAATTGAACTTTGGGTTCACGTATATTGGATTGTAAGTATATGACTCGTAAGTATTTTCATTTAAGTTTAAAGTGACATCTGAAAGTGAGTTATTTGTATGTTAGCCAATACGTCTACTCTTAGGCCTAATTATTTCATTTCCATCATTTTTTAAATTTTTTCACCCTTAATCTTGTTGGAATCCCTTCTTATAGCTAATCCTCTCTATATGTGATGGTATCTGTATTATCAAATATGTGTGTGAGGGTATATAAAATAAATAACCCCACAAGATTCGGTGCTTCTGCAGAGTTCAGGGCACCCATGGCCAACTAAAAGGAGTTTTTCATTTTAGTTTTTATCTATTGGTCATTATTATTGATTAAAACTGATCTTCTATATATTTTTTAATGATTTGGATTACATCCTTGGATACGTCGGTATACATCTCGGCAAACTCTAGGGCGATGTTGAAAAGTTCTTCGGATATCGAATGATAGAAATCCACGATGTCAAATTGTAGGAAGGTACATTTACTTTTATTTTCGATATTATTAAACCAAGTGATTGCTTCGGCAATATTGACCCACTGGTTTAGTTCTAGGTCTTTTTTTATTTGCTTATTAATTCTAAAAAGGATTCTTCTTATTTCGGGTTTGGTCGAATTAATTAAGCGAGTTCTAGGGTTATTGTTAAAAATTACTTTTGTGGTCTTTAAATAAGATATAGGCTTCCTTAGGTTTTAATTTACTGTGTCGCTAATGTTTAGGCTATCGAGGATTTGTTTACTTTTAGCATTTATTATATCAATGTGTTTGCATTCGTTTGCATCTAGCTTTTTGTAGCTTTTCGTAGTGTTTTCGGTGATTAGTTTGTTATACTCTTATTTATTTATTTTATAACAAAAATCTAGTTTTATCCGCTTTACGAAGATCTTGTTAGAATTGTTTATTTTTCTAGCGATGTTGTGTAATTGTTTTGGGAAAGTATTATGTTGTTTGTCGAACTCTAAATCTTTAATTACATTCAAAAGGTCATTTTCGAAGTTAATCAAACTTCAGACAAAAGAGTCGGGCTCCTTGCGAAACAAACTCTAGAATCAGAATGTGCTAAGGATACGACGACCGGTACGAAGTGGTTCAAAATTATAATCGGCATAAAGAAGAATCATGAAAAATAAAACCGATAGATAGAAAGTAATTAACCGGTAATGCATGAGTGAGAGACTAGGAAGTGTCAGAAATGTGTCTGTATGTAAGCACGGGTGTACACATCAGTACGACCATATGAATAAGTAACTGGGTCATAGCGGATAAATACCTTGCCCACTCACTATTCTTCCTCCTTCCCCGCCCCCGCCCTTACAAAAACCAAAACGTTTTCAAGAATGTTTTTCAATCGTCTTAGTTCAGTTTTTAATATGGCCCGATTAAGCTGTATTTCGAATGAGATAGCAGCTGAAACATGTATGCACATATGTAGCCAATAATGTTTGTATAAATCAACTTTTTCTTACTGTAATACAGATCTAACTGTTATTGAGAACTATTTTATAAACACTGGAGTTTCATTTAATTAACATCTGGGAAACAAGAACAATACAATTACTATATACGTATATATATATATATATATATATATATATATATATATATATATATATATATATATATACATATATATATATGTGTGTGTGTGTGTGTGTGTGTGCGTGCGTGTGTGTGTGTGTGTGTGTGTGTGTGGAATTGTTGACGTATGCCAAACAACTTATATATATATATGATGAACGAGAAATAGATTATGACTTGCTCAGAGAATAGCCAATAGACTGTCAGCGGGTGGTTGTATGGGGTTAGTGGAGAGAGAGAGAGGGGGAGAGAGAACGAAAGAGAGAGAGAGAGAGGGGAGGGGGGATTTTTGTTAGATTTTGAAAGTGGGCAATGGAGACTCGATATCTCTAGCACAGATCACATCGCTTCGCCATCATTCTCCTTCACACTTAACTGTACAGAACACGACAGCCGTAATGGCTTGAGTGTTTCGCCCGAGAACGAGAGAAGAGCGAAGAATAGGCATGGCGTCGTTACACTGTAAATGGACTCTGTCTGAGTTGTGTTGCTAGTGGGCAGATCTTAAATGATAGACGAGAAAAAGAAACCTTATAGCTTTTAGTTTTCTCCATCAGTACCAGCAACAGCCACACACATATACATACACATGTGTATTTTGACGATTTAAATAATTTTCAAATCATGTTCCAAAATAAGGAGTGTACACAAAGGTATTGCATTTGCTTACAGCTGTTTCAAGACGCTGCTTATTTTTAAATCATATAATGAAGCATAAGATTTTTAAATATATATAATTTTTTCAGAGCAGAATGTTTGTAAGTAACCAGAAAACAAATCACAACAATTTTAATAAAAATCCCATTCCCACGAAAAACAAAGCAAAAATAGATCCACATTTAAAATACTTAGAAGATGATTTAAATCGTAAACACACGTACACACACACACACACACACACACACACACACATATATATATATATATATATATATATATATATATATATATATATATATATATATATATATGTGTGTGTTCTGCAGGACTTTTTTTCTGCGAATCTCATGTTCATATTTTTTGAATAGCAGCGCCCACTTGGCTCTCTTTAACTGACACAGCCAGTCCAACTTTTGTTTTCTTTTTGAAAAAGAGAGGTTGTTACTCTCGAAATGATTAAAGTAATAACCTTCTTTGCGAGAATAATTAAATTCGCAAAGAAAATGGAGCGAATTAAGCTTTTGCGGTGTAAATATGAAGAGGAATAAATCGCTAGTCAGAATCAAATATACATTTGATAGATGCATTGCTATAGAAGTGCAACCGTACATAGAAGGAATCCATGGACACGTGCCTCTGGTCATCAGCTGTAATCGGCATAGCAAACCTGGGCAAGGATCGAACCTACAATATCATATATACATATATGCAAATGCTTTTTAAGTTCATACAAAAAGTGGACTAAGAGTTCAATAGTGCTTATATAACTAGATAACAGATAAATAAGTGCAACGATGGAAGAGAAGAGTTTTGATGTTGACAGTTTTTACTTTTTTAATTTTTTTCTCGGTTTAATTTGATTGGAGATAAAGGTTTACTAAGGAAACTGTTTGAAAACATATCTTCAGTTTATTAATTATCAAGAAATTGTGTTTGGGAATGGGCATAAACAATTGCATGAAGGTGTTTTTTAAAGTAAACTCGGAACATTCGTTAAGTTATTATATACTAGCGGAACCCGTTGCCCGGCGTTGCACGGGAGAAAGTACTACCTATTGCATAACGTTGAATAAAAAAAGAAACGGCCTATGCTTTGTTGTGCCCCGTCTACCTTGTTGGCGAATGTTTCATATTTAAAAAAAAAAAAGAAAAAACTTGTAGAAAAGGATGGGATCGAACGCTAAAACTAGCGATTATCAAACCTGCCTTCTTACCGACATGGCCACGGTTACGGGTTTAACATACATGTAAAAATAGGCCAATGAACCTAAGCTTGATGATTATTGGAATGCGTGTTCAATTTATACCAGGCAAGTAATAAATAAGAACCGGTGTTTTGTGAAAATTAAACTGTGTGTATTAGTTCCCGGTGTCGATGAGTAGAGTGACAGTACAGAATTGTTAGGGAGAAAAGCTTTTGCTACCACCTATATGGAGTTGGTTTTTCGGAGAGACGTTGATGGTGGGCCAAATGTAATATTTAGTGTTATGTTGAAAAAAATAATAACAAATTTACTAAAACACACTCGAGTGAATAAGTGTAGTATAGTGGTGAGTTTAGTAGCCTGTGATGCATGTGGTTATTTTCCTATACTCCGAGAAGGTGCAGGGGAAAAACGTCTCTACTTTATATATTAGATATAAATTAATATATCCTAAAGTATTTTCTAATTAATCACACCTATATTAGTGTCAAAACAGCTTACTGTTATTTAAATTTATAATACAAAATAGTATTTGAGAAATACTGTATATATAGTAGAAAACAAAGAACAAAACACAACTGTTTATATACCTAATTTGCATAATTATTTTTTAAACAGATTATAATTAATTAATGTTTGGTGTGATTCATTTGTAATTTTAGTATCCTATTTCTTATATAAATGCAATAGTTTTGCCGATATTAACAGTAATTAATTGAAGTGATTTAATAAAATCTAGGATAAATTACCAAAACCTTCTTTAAAATATAAGGTTAATTTATTTTCAATAGAGGTTATTTAAATGAGAAGTAATATATCTTAGCTAGATAGAAAGAAAGATATACCGACGAGGCATAAGAGTTCATAGAGAGAGGAGGAAGATGAATTCTCTATGTCTACCCCCCCCTCTCTCTCTCTCTCTCTCTCTATCTCTCTCTCTCTCTCTCTCTCTCTCTCTCTCTCTCTCTCTCTCTCTGCAAGACGGATGTTTTAACAGATATGTCACAGTGTATCAATTTTCAAATGAAATCAAAGTAGAACCTTGCTTATCGCTAAGTAACAGTCTGTTTTTAGTATATCCGAACAGTGCTCAACTTTAATCTCTTAAAGGGGCTTTATAAGAATAATATTTACAAATAAATATTAAATTATTTATACCTACATACGCCGGCGTTTCAAGCTTACGCTCTCATCAGTGTGGGAAGTGAACATTTCAGACGGTCACGGGGTTCGAACCCGGTACACAGAGTCAAGTAAGACTCTGCACGCTTTCGCTTCATCCCAATGAATATATACACACCCCACGCATACATATATATAGAGAGAGACCGGGATTATTCCAACAAAAACAAACTCGATGATACTCGATTACAGGGTACAGGGCATTTATGTGATTTTTTGAAAGCTTACCAAAGCATTCCGTTCAAGAGCCAATCAACACCACAAAAGATGTTTTCATTCAAAAATTATTTATTTATCATTTTTCAAATTAAAGAGTTTTTTTAACTACACGTGTTTCACTACCAAGCCGGTACTTGCTTGGCAGATCATCAGGGAAAATTAAGTATCTTGAATAAGGATTACAACAACCGGCAATACACAATGTGGTGTTGTTTTCTTGAGGTTACTTAAGAAGGGAAGAAAAAATAAAATAAAATAGAGAATAAAAAAATAAAATAAAATAGAGAATAAAAAAATATATAAAAAATAAAATATATGTATATATATATTGTTGCATTCCGATGACCATTTCATTTATTTTTTCAATTACTTTATTTTCATATTTTACCTTTTTCCTTTCTCTCGGGTTTTGGATAATATGTTTACCTCTTACAATTAAATGAACTAATGCTCTGATGATCAGCAAAGTTAAACTTAAGCTTATATATTTCTCTTGACTTTGCTGTGAAACGCGCATAAGAAAAATTATTAAATTTGGAAAAAAAATCATAAATTTGTTTTGTGAAACGAAGAAGAAATACAAGTGTTTGCTGAAATATGAAAATAAAGAAATCAGACTAAAAATTGAAAATTATGGTTTTGGATTTTTTTTCCTATGGTAATTGGAATGCAACTATAAAGTATATATTCTCTGAAGCTTGTAATACAACATCATTGAGCTTTTAATTTGAAACATTTTCGGATATTATAAGGAGTATATACTTGAATATATATTTTTGTAAGAACGCACAAATATATATATATATATATATATATATATATATATATATATATATATATATATATATATATATATATATATATATACTTGTTGATTCCAAAATGGCCTCTGATTATCTTCTTTAATCTGAGTTTTGCGTGCTTTTTCCGTTGCTGTTTTTTTCATCTTTCTTCCTTTTTGCCTTGTGTGCTTATTTTTTTTTTATTAAATAAAGATCTCTGATGAGCAGCCCGTGAAAGATAAAGACTATATTTTTAACCAGACAACGCGTAAATATTTTTTTAAAATAAATATATATTTATTCAAATTCAACTTAGTTTCGACTGTAATAAGTCTTCCTCGGGAAATAGTAACTTTGTCTTCTTTTTTTTCGTGACATTTTGTCACTAGAAAAATCTGTCGATCTTGAAATGGTGATGTTTTTAATCAAATGTCTTAGCCACGAGGTGAGCGCGCGGCCACGCGTGTAATGAATTAGAAGTCGTTCCTCTTTGAAAGCGTTGGGTATTATAAATAAGTAAGTTTTGTTTACGGGTTGTGAAACGTTCGTTAGACGGAAACAATATAAGCATTCGCCGAAATAAAAACTAAATAAAAAATTATGATTGTGGATTGACGTTTTTTCTTTCGTCAGTGGAATGCAACCAATCAATATATATATATATATATATATATATATATATATATATATATATATATATATATATATATATATATATATATATATATAATTATGATTATTATTATTCACCAAAATATTCCTGATTTCATCACCAAACACTTTATGATCAGACAATTGTTTCTGCCCATTGCGAAAAGCAAAGGAATTATAAATTAATTAATATGGTGGCATTTAAAATTTTTCTTCAGCCTGATTTGCGAATCTGCACTTATTTCGTAAGTGTTTATGATATTTTGTATATAATGAAAAAAAATATTTTCGGAATAAGCAGAAACAATTGTCTGATAATAAAGTATTCTGTAATGAAATCTAGAATATCCTATCAATAATTATTATTATATTATGAGCTCTAGTTTTATTGAGTTGCTATATAAACCATGTGTGAACTTCAAAAATGTACACACATATATATATATATATATATATATATATATATATATATATATATATATAGGTGATAAAGAATTCAGATCTAGTAAAAGAAAAATTGGATCGTATTAATTCTCGTAAACAGGCTAAATCAATTTCGACATATGATTAGTACATTATATTCAAAAATACCACATAAAGAACTTATTAAAGAATTAGGTAATACTATAGATTTAGCTTTTGCAGGAGGAAAAGGTAAATACATAGACTTTGCAAAATCTAAAGCCTTTTGGTGTAAAACTAAAAATGGTAAGACGAATGTGTCCAAAACTGGTCTGACAATGCTTATAAGTCACCTTATAAAAAAGAGTTACTTTCAAATAGGAAATAAAGTACTACTCCAAACAATAGGTATTCCAATGGGGTTGGATCCTTCTCCATTTTGGGAAAATCTATATTTACATAGACTTGAATATATGTATATATCATCATTAATAAAAAAAAATGATATATCTAGAGCGTATAGTTATCATGGATGTAGGCGATATATTGACGACCTTGTTTGTATTAATGATAGTGATGAGTTTGCAAATACTAAGCATTTAATATATCCTAAAGAGTTAAAATTAAACTGTGAACATAACGGAACACAAGCTACTTTTCTTGATTTGGATATAAAAATTGAAGATAAAATATTTATATATAAACTGTTTGATGAAAGAAATTCATTTCCTTTTCGTATCGTGCGGATGCCACATAAAAATAGTACATGCCCTGTGTATATATTTTACGGGAGTATTATGTCCGAATTTCTGAGGATTGCTCGTGTTACCTTAAAATGGGTAGATTTTATGCCCACAATTTCTGACCTAATAATAAGAATGATTAAACAAGGTGGCGATCAGAATAAAATATTTAGACAATTAAATAAGGCAATTACTCGCCATCGTGATGCTTTTAAATCTTATCAAATTAATCAAAATAAAATGATAGAGCAAATCCAAAGCTATCTAAATCTAAATAAAAATAATGTAGAATATGTATAATCGTATATATAACACATATACTAATTATATAAAAAATAGTTATGTTTAATAGACAGTAGAAAGGGATGGAGAAGGAAAGAAATGTTGAAAAAGTTTTTAAAGAAAGAGAAAAAATCGACAGTTAGCATATAACGCCGATTGGAAACGCTGTGAGTTTAAAAAGAAAAAAGAAGAAGAAGAAGAAGAAGAAGAAGAAGAAGAAGAAGAAGAAGAAGAAGAAGAAGAAAGAGAGAAAGGGTGGACAGTTGGCTTATGAACGCCGGTTGGAGGCGCTGTGAGTTAAAAAAGAAGGAGAAAGAGAAAAAATCGGCAGTTAAGCTTATGAACGCTGTGAGTTGACAAGGAGGATTAGTATTTATTTGAAATTGATGACAAGGAATTGAACAACAAAGGAGGAGGAGGCGGAGAAAAAAGGACTAAAGGTATATATATGTATATATATATATATATATATATATATATATATATATATATATATATATATATATATATATAATTAAAAAAATTTTTTTTTAAATATTTTCATATGTTGATATTTTTTATATTTTTAATATAAAACTAAAACTAAAAATACATTAATCACCTAAAAAGTAGTGTAATGGATTCGTCTACACACTTTAAAATACAGCAACATTTTTGTAAGTAACGGATACATTTTATTAGACAGACAAACAACACAGGTAAGGAGGACTTTTTTATTTTTTATTTTTTTTAACAACTAATATAAGTTAACAAAACATTTATACGGAACAAAACTTAGGTTTAGTATACGGAACGTTTATGTTTTTGTCTTTTAAGGGAAGTGGGGTCTGATCAACTCAGCTGGGAAGCCATGAAATTAAATACTGCTTTGTTTTTAAATTCCCGAAACATTTTTTCATGGTAAACAACTGATGATCCCTTAAATAATGTTAGAAGCAAACTAATATAATAACTGTAAAAGTTAAATTGACTTACATGAGTGATTTTCCACTGAACGACTTGGGACTTACGGTTTTTTTTTTGGTTTTTTTTAAATATAGTTTTAATGGTTGAGAAACTTCCAAGACTATATATATATATATAAAGTATAAATTTTTATTTATACAAACATTATTGGTTACATATGTGCATACATGTTTCGGTTGTACTCTTCACAGAGAGTCAACCTCTTCAGACCAAAGGGGTTTACTCTCTGTGAAGAGTACAACCGACACATGTATGCACGTATGTAACCAATAATGTTTGTATAAATAAAAATGTATACTTAAGAACAGCTCTACTTGTTATTGAGCACTTTTTATAAACACTTGAGTTTCAACGGATTTACAGCTACAGAAACTAATGCAATACATGTACTATATATATATATATATATATATATATATATATATATATATATATATATATATATATATATATATAGGGATGTGATCTTTAATGTATGTGTGTGTATCTTAACATGTTAACACCCATTGTTTAAATGTCACCATTAGCATTCTGTTGGTGGACAAGTGTAATAATTTAAACCGTGCACGCCATTGTTAGTGAGTTGTATTAGTGTGTTCCACTATTGTGTTGGACATTGAATCACTTGGCTGTAGAACCACGCGACTAAATAAGCAGACATTCCACCAAATGTTACTTGTGTGCGAAAACATAGAAACTAGCGTATCGTCTCGTTTCTCAAAAATAAAAGCTGAAAGCATTATAAATATTACAGTTCTATTATAAAAAAGTTAACAACATATAAACCACAGCCAATATGATAAAACGCTACTATCCCCTCTCTCTCTCTCCTTCTCTCTCTCCACACACACACACAGAGTGTAATATTGTGTTTTTAGCACATGAGAAACGACCAGAGTGCCGAATTTAGTGTTTAAGAGCAAAGGCATTTTTGTTTCTAAAGAAAACTAAACCTAAGCTTGATCGTTCGTCTGCACAGAAACACTGGAAACTTTTTCCGCAGATATCCTCAGCTTTGTAAAGTTTTTAGTGAAACCGAAGGTATCGATGGGCAATCAAACTAATGTATAGTGTTTTTTCATATATTTATTAATACACACACACACACACACACACACACACACACACACACACACACACACACACACACACACACACACACACATATATATATATATATATATATATATATATATATATATATATATATATATATATATATATATGTAATTAATATTTTTAATACAGGGTGGGCCAAAATAAGGGTCCTATCTTTAAATTTGAATAACTTGAATTTGAATAACTTCCACAAAATAAAAGTTAAACTCACCAAACTTTATGTGTGTGTAGACTGACCCTTCCGAGGTTTTTTGAAATAAACAAAACAAATTTTAGCCGAAAAACACTTCTTAAAACTTACAAAAACTAAAGTATTGTTTTTTACACTGTTTTGAGTTTTTTAAGCAAAAATAATGTTTTCTAAATGAGGGTACGTTCCTTAGGGCTAATACGGCTCATGCTTGCTTCGGAAGGGGTCCTTTACTTATTCTAAAAAAAAAAAAAAAAAAAATCAATAAATAAAAAAGTTATGAATTTTTAAAAATAGGACCCTTATTTTTGCCCACCCTGTATATCCACAGATATATGTTTCATCTTTAAAGACTCACCAGCGAAGAATAACCTTTGACTCAAATTCGACGTCTTTGTCGCCACGGCTATGGTAACAGCTACACGGAATGAAGAGAAATAAAGTCTATTATTGTTTTTTTTATAAGCAAACATATAGCAAGCCGCCGAAATTGTTCAACGAGGGTAGGAACTTTGCAATGTTTGCTTATTATGGTGGCTTTTTATTATTTCACTTTATATATATATATATATATATATATATATATATATATATATATATATATATATATATATATATATATATATATATATATCTTTTGTTATGCAATTGAAAAGGAATAATTATTTACGATTTTCCGCGGGTGAAACAGCTGCATGTTCACAATGAATAAAATGTTTTAACCAAAAAAAAAAATGCGATTTATTTTTCATGTTTATATGAGCTCTCTGTCTATCGACTATTTTATTAATAGCGAAAATTTACCCTTGAGCTTCCAACTCATTTGTGTGACTTCGAAAAAAAAAATTTTTTTAATGATAAATTTCTGCTTTAAATTTCAGCTGGATCCCATCAAGATATCAGTAACACGGGAAGAGGACATAATGTTTGCGAGAGAAGAGATTCCATGCTAATTTAAAAACATTGGAAACCCTACAAATGAAGCATTTTAAAAGAACTTTACCGAGAGAATGCGTTGGCAGACTCTTCCATTACCAAAACAACCTAGAGGATGTTTCTAATGATAAAACGGATATAAATACCAGCCCACCGGATTATAATCTGAACATGGAATATCCTAACAATGGAGTTTACACAAAATACTATGGCTTTAAAACATTTTCAACTAACCGAACATTAAAATACTAGACTAATTTGAGAATGATATTCAGTTTTTGAACTTTTTCAAAGTTTTTTTTCTTCAGATTTTGCATCGCAGCCTAGAAGGTTTCGAAAAATAGAGATTTAAGATGGCTGCCATTCTTTACTTGGCGTGATTTGATGTCGTATGTTTTACAACTGAAAAATCGAAAATTAACACACAAATACAACTAATAACTGTCACCAATCGGTCAAAAATTTAATTTTCGCCTGATATGTATATATTTAACCTACAGAAACTGCTTTTAAGTTCTTTATTTCAAAATACTTTGCACTATACCGAACCATTCGATCTCACGTGGCCTACATGTTATATTTACAATCCTTCTATAGTGTGATACAAAATCAGAAGAGAAAAAAAAAACATTTACAAATCTACGCAGATCGATAGAAGATTAAATTATATTGCGTTTGGTAACAGTTATTTGCTGTAAATTTGTTTGTTCACACCGTTTTCCTTGTAAACTATACTGGGTAATCGCCAATTAACTTTTTTTTTAACATTAAAATAAAGGAAAGAAACAGATTCATTTTTTTTTTTTTAAATAGTTGAACCTAGTATTATAGTACCCGTTGAAAAAAAACATGAACACCTACAGATTTGATAAAGAAACGTATAATAAATTAATATACAAGGAAATTTCAATTGAAAAAGCTTCTTCGCTTTGAACACATTGCCACTGGACTGCTTCCCCGGATATCACAACTTGGTCGTCTTCAAAACCAATGTCAAAAGATTCTTATCTCGAACCGTCACCGAAATATTCGAGTCCTAACAATCATGCCAGCTCATTAACCCTTATCCTCGAGTGCCCGTGGCCTTGATAAATAATGACTCCTTTTAGTAGTAAAAAAAACAACAACAAAAAAAACTTCACCGTAAATATAAGGTAGCTAGTGAGGTTCGTTATGTAAATCTGTGTTTATTAAGAAATAATAATTAACTAGCGGAACCCGTGTAAATTACACGAAATGATGTGTTCAATACGGGCCCTAATGTAACAAAGCACCCTCTATTTGTTAGTAAGCTACGCTTGCTTTATTATGAGCCACCCCCTTCTGGATAAGAGTTAAATAATTGTTTGAAATAGTAACTCGTGTACGATGGACACTGCGCATATCTACTAAAAAAAGGTTGATATGCCATCCGTTCAAAAAAAAAAAACAACAACAAAATAATACTTTTTAAGCAGTCAACGTAATTAAATAGACAATGCCATTAAAAACGCCAACATAAAAACAAAAAATAGTTTTAAGTTTTAAGCCACACAAAACAGTAGTTTTTAACCAGGTAATAAAAAATGTATTATTTCTTCCCCTTCCCCTCGAACTGTAGAATAAAAATCTTAGAGGCTGGTTGGGATCGAACTATAAACCAGTCGGGCCGAAGTAAAAAATACCACCTCGCTAACCATTGCGCAAGAGGAATACACATATAAATATTCCTAAACGCAGGCTATTTGAATGTTTTTAAAAAATTAGGAGCGGCACGCATGCGCAGAGCTTTTGCCGGAAGCGTGACACACGAACACACACGCTATCGTATTAATATATAGATTATTAATAATAATTAATAATTAAATAATAATTAACCCAGGACAAAAAGTCCATATCTCATAAAAGGGTGTTAGCGACATTTTGTTATTCGGCAGTTCAAAGACATCAAAACGCTTTTCCTACCTCCTGCAAACTTGTGGGGCTGATTAAACAAAATGGGTTTATTAAGAAATACAAATGGTGCTTCTGTAATAAAAAGCCGAAAAAAGTTTTGTTTTTTTTGTCTTTTAGTGTAGGAGAGGTAATTAAGGGGCAGATAACTCTTACGACGCTTTTTAAACACGATTTTCTCTGAAATTAGGAAAATGGATCTTAACTCTTTCAAGTTCGAAGATATTCTTTATTTTACCTCAGACAGTGCAAAACAAATAGATTTTTTACAAGCACACAGACTAATTTCTGGTGCAGAAACCTGCAACTGTGGACATGAGATGCGACTTGTGCCATCAATAGTGAAAACTGATGGATTTAATTGGCGTTGCACATGTGGCTATTGTGCAAAGAGAAGGTCGATTAGACATAATAGTATATTCAAAGATTCCAAATTAACTATTCGGGAAATTTTAAAGTTTATTTATTTATGAGCGCCTGGGAAAGTGGATTTTTATTATATAAAATCAGAGTGTACAATTATGACTGACAACACAATCGTCACATGGAGGAAGAAGATGCGGGAATTGTGCATTGAATATTTTTTACATCATCCGGAAATTCTTGGAGGTGACGGACGTACCGTTGAAATTGATGAAAGTTTATTTTCACGAAGAAAAAGCCACACCGGTCGTGTTACGAGACGGTTGTGGGTATTTGGTGGCTATGAGAAAGCCACCAGATCCGTTTTTTATTTTTGTTAACCGTGCCGTCAAGAGATGCGGATACATTGGTTCCTATAATTAAACAATACGTAAGACCAGGAACGACGATTGTGTCTGATTGTTGCCGAGCATACGATCGCCTAGGTGCCGAAGGATTCCATCATTTGCGTGTGAATCACAAATACAATTTTGTGGATCCACAAACCGGGGCCACCACCAACCATGTTGAACGTATGTGGAATGAGGCGAAAAAAAGAAATAAAATTTAATGTGGCACCCACACGCAAAGGGTGGATTCCTACCTCGCAGAATTTATGTGGTGGCAGAAATTCAGAAAAGAAAATTCATTTGCTCAACTTTTTAATCAAATTGCTGAATTTTATTCAGTATAGAACACTCGCATATATTCCCGAATTTTGTTTTATTTAACCTTCCTTTCACGTATTTTTATTAACTTTTACCGTTCTTCCATAAATAATACATTTTCCAGTGTTGTCGAATTACTTATTTTTTAATAAATTGTTGAATTTTATCCATTTTGGAACAGGTGCATATATTCCCGTATTTCGTTTTATTTAACCTTTCCATTCACGTATTTTTTTTTTAAATTTCAACTCTATTTCAGACATAATACATTTTATAAATCCTTAAATTTTCCATTGTTATCTAATTTGTTGTGCATTTATTATTAATTAAATTGCTTTAATTTAGATTAATAGAACAAAAAAAATGTATTTTATGAAAAAATATTGTTTGAAAGCTAGAGCTGATGTGAAGAGTTATCTGCCTCCTATTTACCTCTCCTACACTAAAAGACAATAAAAACTTTATTACATAAGCACCATGAAAATTAACCTATGAAAAGAAGCCGTGGTAAACCGTTCGTTCAATTTCGATTTGTATAAATAAAATGTAGCTGTTTCCCGTACATTTTTTTGGTCACGTGTCGCATAAGCGCCCCCTCCCTCGAGTGGCATCTCGCCTTGATAAGTGATGATCATTTAGCAGTAAAAATAAAATGAACAATCTCACAGAAAATATAGGGTAGCTCGTATAAATAAATTGAATGACATAAATAGAACAGCAAAAAAATCATTTTCTCGGAAATAAATATTGAGAAGAACATAGAAAAAAAAATAGTTGAATGAAAGTGAAGGTAGATATAAATAGATACATATTTATTTTTTATACTTTCTTAATATTCAACAAAAGAAGAAGAAGAAGAAGAAGAAGAAGAAGAAGAAGAAGAAGAAGAAGAAGAGTTAATTTGAGTTAAATTCCGGATTTTTCAAAGAAAATATTTTTCTTATCAGATGGAAATAAGTTGATTTTGGAACAATACTCAACTTCAAATATTTTTTGAAAATTATAATAATACTTGGATAATAATAAATCGTCGTCGTTGTTGTTGTTATTATTATTATTATTATTATTATTATTATTATTATTATTATTATTATTATTATTATTATTCGTATGCATCAGCATATTGATTGATTGATTCTGTTGTGGCATTGGTTTCCCCGATTCTTTTTTAGAATCAGGTACTCACAGGAGGGACCAAGTGACGATCGCCAACATCCACAATGCAAGTGTTATAGTGATCTACCATATTCCGTCACTGCGTGTACACTTCACGACTCTACAAATAGAGTCGTTATGACTAATCAAGAGAAATGAGAAGAAAAGTGAAGTGAGGAAGCATCCTCTGCCAACCCATTACCTCTGTACTTTCCGTTAATTCAATCTCTTGTTCGTGTTATTTCTTACGGTTCTTTAAAGCGACAACAGACAATAAAAAGCTGAAATTGATTGTTGACTTCCCTCAAAGAGACATTCAAAAGATCCCGATTGGCTTCTAACCTTACAAGAGAACTCAATCTGCACTTTTTTTAGATATGTCTTTCAAGATGCAGATTCTTAAATGCAAGAATCCATCATTTCTATGAATAGACTAGGGACGAGGCGCACTTTTATTTCTCGTGGTGTATCGTCATCTAATACGTAGTGTGTTGAATAATGCCTTATTCACTCCTTCGAGGAGAGATGGTAGTATTCTTGCCATTCTTTTCATGGAGACTGGTATATTTGAAGGTAATGACGATTTTAACTGGGAACTTCTGGACTATTTTCATAAGTGTGAACGAGGGGGGCGATCCCTTCTATTTCTCACGACCTTGCCTGGCGTATGGCTTAGTTAAACATTCTGGCAGCAACTCACTTTAATTTCAGGTTTCTCCTTGTAACACATTCACAGCAAGAACTCACCTTTTCTCGTGTGCCTAACATCAAACGGAATCTCCATTAACAATTTCTTTCCCAAAACTTACCATCTGTTTAATATGATTGCTTCCCTGCTGGCTACAACATGGTCGTCTTCAATCTAATGTCAACAAATAACTGTTACACAATTTCAACACCACTTCTTGTTCTTGTTCTTGTTCTTGTTCTTGTTCTTGTTCTTGTTCTTCTTGCTCTTGTTGTTGTTGTTGTTGTTGTTGTTCTTCTTCTTCTTCTTCTTCTTCTTCTTCTTCTTCTTCTTCTTCTTCTTCTTCTTGTCATAAACCTTCCTCATAAGTAATCAAATTTCATTTATTCCATTCATCATTTTCAATCCGCTCATAATATTCTTAATCGTTCAACTGGCAATTTATCCATCACACTCGAGTAGCTTCTAGCCTTGATAAGTGATGACAAATTAGTATTTAAAAAAAGCGCTATGAATCAGACAGGATTCGAACACGGTACGTCGAGTTGTCACTCAGCGCCGGTACCCACTTCAAGACGGCCACATCTCCTTTCAGTGTTAAATACTGAAACATTCTTCTGGAAAAATGACATCAAAATATGTCGATTTCCTAATCCTCTCCTTTTTGTTAGAATGTGTGCTTGTTGTTAAATGACACTAAAACTATTCGGAACGCCCATCGCCTTTTTAAAAATTTATTTATTTATTTTTTTAATATGACAATATTTTTATCCGTTTTATCTAAATGAATAAATGCGAAAAGTGGATCCATTTCTCGCACTAACGATAAAGTCAATATTTTATTAAGAACTCCCTTTTCGCGCTTTTGTCTTCTTCGCACGCATCTTTGTTTCATTTTGTTGTTGTTGTTGTTGTTTTTGTTGTTGTTGTTGTTGCTTTTTTAAAAGTCGGTGTTAGTGTTACAGAGTTTCAGGGAATAATTGTTCGCCTCCATTTCTTATTTGACACCGTAGCAGGACAGACTTCAATACCCTCGAGGAGTGTTGCTCGCCCGTCGTCATCTCGATGTGATTTGAGAAGTCATAACTTTCAAAGGTTGAGGGTGGGTATGTGTGTGTGTGTGTGTGTGTGTGTGTGTGTGTGTGTGCGTGCGTGCGCTCGGCAAGGCGAGAGTTGTTATGGGAATTTGCGCGCGGAGATTAATGCGATATCTACGAGAAGGTGTAGTCGGATTGTTACGGCCATCCTTCTTTTCTGTTCTTTTTCTATCTTTCCACCACATTCGGCGTCAAATCTTTGCCCTTTAGTTTTATGACTGAAGAAAGCTTTTTGACTTCGCCGTTGAGGAGATGATTGTGATAGACACAGACAAGAGAACAAACGACCATTGTATGCGTGAAGGGAGATAGATAGATAGATAGATAGATGGAGAAAGATAGATAAAGAGAAAGGGATATATATATATATATATATATATATATATATATATATATATATATATATATATATATATATATATATATATATCTACTACCTAGCTCTACTTACGTATCGAGCACTGTTGAAGTAAATACTGAAAATTGATACATAAAAAATTATATCTCCTAATAAAATTTTATGTGGATACATGAAATACTAATAAAAAATTATATATATATGAACATCTTTTATACATGGGTTGAATATATATTTACAAGGCGAAATAACCTTTTCCCGAAGTTCGTCTATTCTCTGCCAGGCCTGACAGAAAACACAGAATCACATATTCCCTTGTTGACTGAAAGTCACGAACTGGTTAACCACGCTGATTACGTGATTCGGGTTTTCGCCAAATCACGATCTCTCGCGTGAATCTCGTGCATTGAAGAGCACACTTCTGATCAATCATGTGACTGCTACAACATAATAACAATTTACGAAAATCAATCCAACACACTAACTAATGTTAAAGTAAAGAAATAAATATAACAATTGCACATAAATTTAACGCGAATCATTTCATCATTGAAAAATTAATTTTACAAAAATTTTATTTTATTTTATTTTATTTGATGCAGGTCACTATGACATTTGCTGCAGTACTGCCTAAAATATTAAAGGTTAGAAAGACTAAGAATTAATGGAATAACAAAAAGTGTAATAATCCTCCGCTCCATAATAAAGACCAATGTGTATTTTGTTGCAGGGGCGACGCCTGTGATCGGTTTTATCACTAAGAAAAGGAGACACAGACACAAATACGGTAATGGCAAAGAAGGAAAAACAAACTCGTGTGTGCAGCAAAATATAAAGGTGGAATTTATTTCAAAGAAATAAAAATAAATATGTGACTGTTAAGAAGAGTTTATGATTCAGTGAGTCGACACGAAGGATGATGGATTGTTATCGTAGGATGATTATGATGATGGATATCCTAGCCAAAATGATCTTTGGTAATGGTGCATGAATCGGTTGATAGCTGCTATGATGATAATGATTTCCTGGCCAATGCTGATGATTATCATCTGGTCTTTTGTTGGGGGTTGTTGCTTTTGACAAAGCTGCTGGTTGGTTTGAGAACTAGATGCTGCTGCTGATGGTGATCATGATGGCAGTCAATGTTGGCGTGCTGCGTACTGCGTTCGCCATGGTAGTGAAAATGATGTTCCGTCCAGCAAGGATTCGAGGAGGGAAAAGCTGCTGTTGCTGCTGCCTGTCATCATCGATGTAATGAAATTGCACCGTAAGTACTAGCAATGATTCGTGGAACAAGATGCCGTCGGCAGAAATGGAGGGGATGGCGTCGAAGTCAGGGAAACGCTCCCGAATAAGCGGCTGAGTGAAAAAACGCATTCGTTTCATACTGCCTTTCCAATTGCTGCTGATACGACGCTTTGATGGAATTTCATTGGTCGGCTTGAGTGACGATATGCGCAAACAAAACTGTGTTGGTTTCTGTCACACGGGCTAAGGTGTTCAAAGATTAAACATCCGTTTTTATTTGGAGTGCCTAGTCATAAACAGAATATATATATATATATATATATATATATATATATATATATATATATATATATATATATATATATATATATATTAAGGTACTTAAGTTTTTTACGCATCTTCTATTCCTATATAATTGTATATGCTAACTACCATATCGTAAAATGGTTCTTAAGTGTAGTGTTTTACTAGTATTATTATTGTTGTTGTTATTATTGTTATTATTAGTATTATTATTTGATATCCAAATTACCATATCACATCTTAAAGGTACTGTTTTATTATTATTATCATTTATTTACTGGAGAGCCATGACTTTTATAACTATCTTGTTTTTAAATCTCCGAAACAATTACATGGTAAACAGCTGATTATCCCCGTTTAATATTTCACAATTTAAGTTAAGGTCCCCTGTTTTTGTTTCACTGTTATATACTTGAATCCTCTTTTTGTATTTGTAAATTTTCCAGCGGTAAGTCGGCTTATGCGGGTGATAATTCTGTGATATTTTGAATTTAGTTAATATCCCTCGGAATTTAAACTGCATTTTCTTTCTTTCTTTAAACTGACTCAAAGCTTCTTTAGACTATATATATATATATATATATATATATATATATATATATATATATATATGTGTGTGTGTGTGTGTCTAGGCAGTATATTTTCTTGAAGGCAAGTATTGTTAAATATAACAGACAACTTATGTCTGAATATCCTTTCGTAGATCTTTTCCATTGTCCGAATCAGAATCTTAGTTTCGGTAGTGGGGGGGGGGGATAGGCCGATGAATCTGCCATAGTTTTCATTTGTGTCCCAAGTACTTTCAGACACATCCGGGTCCATCTTCATGTGATTGAGAATAATCAGGTAAAGCCCATATGTTCGTATTATAAATGGTTTTGGCGGGAATTATATAATAAATACGAAACTATAGTTAGCATTATAGACATTTCAGTATATCATTGCTGGTATTGAAGTTAATTCTGTTAATTACGTTTTTTTGTTTTTATATATAGGGCTTCTAATATATGGAGTTTTTGTTTGTTAGTACTATATTCTAAGATTTTGGTATTTTCTACTAAGAGTTTTCTGAATTCTGATCGGGGGTAGGAATGGTCGTTAGTTAAGTGTTGGGCTATGGCGCTAGTATCAGACAAATGCATTGTCAATCTCCGCGACAAAGTAGTGGTATGTATATGTATATGTTTTTTCTTGGTTCTGAAAGTACTTGGGACACAAATGAAAACTATGGCAGATTCATCGGCCAATTACCCTCCGAAACTAAGATTCTGATTCGTTCAATGGAAAGGATCTACGAAAGAATATCCAGATATAAGTTGTATGTTATATATATATATATATATATATATATATATATATATATATATATATATATATATATATATATATATATATACTCGAAGCATACCTGTTCAAGGATAGGTAAAATTAATTCCCGAGCATAACAGTTTTGCACAACTTTTATGTACTGTTACGAAGATTAACCCGGCAGTCGATTGCAGAATAGGGCCTGTTCTCACAGTAAAAAAATCATAGACGTGACAAGGTCACCGTGTGACGAGATCCCAGATCAAGGGTCAATGTTCACCCGCGAGAGGCTCTGTGACGTCACAGGCCCTTGCGTGGGAAACAGAGAGATCCATGACGTCACTCGTTCTTCGTGAGAAGCGAGTTTTAGCCAGTCTGGGTTTTGGAGGCGAACCGATGAGACGTGATTATTACCATGTAAACTACAACAGATAAAGGAATATTTCCCTAAGAAAATACAGGCGAGAGATATCCTTTCCCCTCTGCATGAATGGTTAAGGAAATAATTGTTAAGTAACTACGATAACGTAGTGATTTGCTCTCTCTCTCTCTCTCTCTCTCTCTCTCTCTCTCTCTCTCTCTCTCTCTCTCTCTCTCTCTCGAAATAGTGAATATTCCCAAGCCGATAAATAACTAACACCTGAAATGAAAAAATATTGAAAGTTAAAAAGATCTCTACACGGCGATGGATAAATCTAAAGGTATGCAAACAATATATGAACTATGTGATTTATGATGTTTAAAAAATGACGAGTATTAAATGTAAACTGCCACGGCCCGTAGTGGGACTAGTGTACGAAACACGTACTGCCGCGGTCAAAGCAGGAGTGGGCTATGCAACAAACATATTTTTGGTTGCTGTGACCGGGACTTTCTTCAAAGAAAATTTAAAAAAAGAAAATTTTTGAACTTGGGTTCACATAGTGTAGAACGCACGGGCAGAGAGAGAACTACAAACAGTAAGTAAAAAGTCGTTGTTTTTTTTTAGAGAAAAAGGCGCGATGTGCCGTAAAAGTAAAGACAGGTAACAGATAAACACACGCACACACAAAATCAAATATTAAAAAGTAATAACACATACAAAAAAGTGAATAAATAATAATAATAATAATAATAATAATAATAATAATAATAATAATAATAATAATAATAATAATAATAATAATTCGTGACACACACACATGAATTTAGCACACACGCAGTTTTAAATTTGTAGAAAGAATAAAAAGAGACGGTGACGAACTGACACACATACACACAAGCCGAATATTTTCTGTCCATGTTAAAAAAAATGCATTCAGTGGGTGGAGGAACTGATTTCTTGGTTGTTTTTGTTGAGTGGGACGTTTTTCACTCAAATTGTATTGTTTTGAATTTTTTTTGTCTGATTTAAATGTGTCGTCGGGAGAGAGACTCATTGAATTAGTTTTCCTTGTTTTTAATGGTTTAGCCGAGAACATTGTTTTGTTTTTGTTTTTTTGTTTTTTTTGTCCCTCCTCATATTAAAATATTAGTATATAAAAGAAAAATAAACAGTAACTAATTAAGATTAAATAGAGGTCAGCCAATTAAACGGAGTTAAAATGGGAGAATTGACCTTTTGGCGGTGCGGTAAGAATGTTGAGGGGGCGATGTGCAGGCCGTAGGGCCGTGTCTCTTCCAACTGACGGGTTGGAATTGAGTTATGTTCGCTACGCGTGACCCGTTGAGGTAGCCGGTGAGCTTGCGATTATACGGACAAAGAGTTGTTTCGGTGCCACACGCGTGAAGGGGAAGCGATTTTGTAGCCATGAAAAGAGTGGTATGATATATATTTTTGGGGGGGGGGACCTCGGAGTTATCGCATCGGTATGGGTCATTGTTGTTTAGTGGATCGGTGGGGCCCTCGAGAGCACTGCGGCGGTGTGGCGGGTCTGGATGATTGTGAAATTAGGTTCGTGTGAGTGAATTTGGTTTGGCCCGAAACGGTTTGATATGGCGCCAGAGCGATGACATGTCGGAATTAGTTAGGAAGAGTGGGTGGGGTCAATGTGGAATATTGGGGCCCTTTGATGTAGGATATTGAAAGGCGAGTCGCCGGCCCTGAAGTTATTGTGAGCCCCCCTTGGAAGGGATATACAAAGTGCAGCGAGCCGGCTCGGAGGAATTGACGGATCACATTGGGTTGGGAGTTAAGGGTCGCTCTGGTCCGTGTTAAAATGCATACGCGATCGAATATTATGATAAGACATATCTTACAGAGATATTAGATGGCTGACCAGAAAGGGATTATAAGAATTTTAAAATGGGGTTTTCTTTTTTGCCCTGTGTTTTGTTAAAATTTAATGGATGGGTGTGGTGAATTGTGTGACTAGGTATCGTGTGCAGATGCCCGTGGGGTCAAGTGGTCAAGCGACCTTGCGACATGGGAACACCCAGCGTGTCCTATTATTGATTGTGACAGGGATGGCCATAGAGCCGATATCGATCATAAGGGGAATTTCCTTACATCCCAGGAAAAGTCATAAGGCCGATTTATGGCATCCGAGTCAAGAAGGTGGAACTGAGATGTCTAGCCGTGCTAACCCCTGGTTCTGACCAGACCCTGCGGAGGGGTGTGTAAAAATCAAAATCTTAGGATTGTTTTTTTTTGTATAGGGAGGGGAGGAATGTTGGATAATGGCTCCATGGGAAAGGACGTATCTACTGGAAATCGTTGGTTTGACTTGCGCGAATTAACGCGGGGTGGACCCGGCAGTCAAACATGAAACTTAAAGACACGTGGTATCAAACATAAGCGGTTAAAGACAGGCGCGATACAAACTTATGAAGTTTAAAGACAGTTTTTATCACACATATGAAACTTAAAAACAGTTTACATCAAAGACATGAAGTTTAAAGACATTACATCACACATATGAAGGTTAAAGAGAATGGCTCTGACAAAAATATCAAGATTAAAACAGGTGTTATCTCAGATATGAAATGTAAAACAGGTGCTACCTTAGATATGAAATGTAAAATAGGTGCTACCTTAGATATGAAATGTAAAACAGGTGCTATCTTAGATATGAAATGTAAAACAGGTGCTACCTTAGATATGAAGTGTAAAACAGGTGCTACCTTAGATATGAAATGTGAAACAGGTGCTACCTTAGATATGAAGTGTAAAACAGGTGCTACCTTAGATATGAAATGTAAAACAAGTGCTACCTTTGATATGAAATGTAAAACAGGTGCTACCTTAGATATGAAATGTAAAATAGGTGCTACCCTAGATATGTAGTGTAAAACAGGTGCTATCTTAGATATGAAGTGTACAACAGGTGCTATCTCAGGTATGAAGTGTAAACAGGTGCTACATCAGATATGAAGTGTAAAACAGGTCCTATCTTAGATATGAAGTGTAAAACAGGTGCTATCTCAGGTATGAAGTGTAAACAGGTGCTACATCAGATATGAAGTGTAAAACAGGTCCTATCTTAGATATGAAGTGTTAAACAGGTCCTACCTTAGATATGAAGTGTAAAACATGTGCTATCAAACATATGAAGTTGAAAGACAGGTACTATCATCTTTTGGGCTAAGATCAAAGTGTAGTATACCTTCTGAAACTATACTTTATCTGTTCTGTCCTATATCAATGAAGACTAGACTTAGGCAATTTTCTTTGTCCGAATCCTGAGTACAGCTTTTAGGGAGCTGGATTTTCCTCACATTAAAAACCGACGTTGTGGCTAACTTTGACCTCGTGAGGAGACATGTAAATAGGGACTGGTGTTATCACACATGTAATGTTTAAAGTAAGACTGTGAGTTTTTGGGTGCCCCATTCTAAACTTCCTCTATTTCTCATGGCATTTTTGAGCATCAACTCTATTTATCTTCCCCCCACAAGGTAAGATGTGACACAAGGTCGAGAAAGTGGGAAGGAACCAGCGCTCGAGAATTTGAGCACTCTGGCTGTTTAAAAATTGCCTGGGCAACCCCGTCGGCATTCCCCGGTAGGGGCGCCTCAGACAGTAAGCAATAAACTTACTCCTCCCCAAAGAGGGGAGGCAAAGCCTGGGAGGGTGCATCTCCTAGAACTGCACCGGACCGACAACCAATAGACCGGTGTAATCAACTTTATAGTATATTCGTACATATGGTGGTAACTTGTCCGATTCAATGTCACCTCTCTATTTACTCCGAATAACCGGTGCAATGATGCGGTGACACGTCTGATAATTGACTAGGAATCATAGGTGTTAAATATTGCTGCACTGGTTAAAGTTTTAATGCAACTTACAGTATTTAGTTCACTTCAACTCGTTCTATAGGTTAAGGTCAGCAATTTGCGTTACTAAATGCGTTGGCAGATTAGTTACTAGAGAATCAGGAGAGACCAGAACTTTGCACCCCGTTTCATAGATAAAAATGCCTCATACACATTACCAATATTGAGAACTGGGACCTCAGTGTTATCTATAACTAGCAGGAAGACCCGACGTTGCTCGGGATTGAATGTGGATCACTACTATGTACTTTTTTTACTATGCTCATAAGATTATATTATTATCTTTGTTTTTACTCCCCGCCACTACCCCTGTGTCGACCTTAATATTGTCGGAATAAGCTGAAATGTTGGAAAACTCTTTGTATTAATGTTTTTATACATATGATATACATTTTATCAAAATAGGATATATTTAAGGTTTTAAAGAAGGTTCGGTCTCACAAGTTCCCATAAATTAGGAGAGCACTTAGAGATTTTGGACCACTTCCATTGTCTTCCCCAAAAAATGTTATACATAGGATTTAAATTTCATAAAAATAGGATATATTTGAAGTTTTAAGGGAGTTATGCTCTCATAGACCCCTTAGGGGATGCACTTAGAGATTAAAAAAAACTTCTATTGTCTTTCCCGGTACATGTTAGATAAGAATATAATTTTAGATTTTATGTAGATTCTCTAACCTTTCTTTCTATAGGGAAGACACAAACATCACACAAGCAAAGTGTGGTATCAAACTCAAACTATCAAGCCCGAACACTGTCGGTGGCTGGAAGGCCCTTACTAACCTGACTTTTCACTCTTTTATTTTTCTTTATTGTTGTCCAACAAAACTTTTAACCAATGGAATCATATATTTATAAAGAAATTCTAAACTATCGGAGATATTTGAAGTAGGGTTTCCCATAGAGTGAACGTGGTATTGTGGTAACAGTTGAAGTGAAAGTGATGGACAAATGACGAAAGAATGAAAGGAACAATGCTTGGGTGAATGGGTCAGAATACGTCTAGTAAAGAGTAGGATAGACAAAAAATGGGCACTGACCCCTCACTCTCCAGACTTTTGATGGCCTTGTGCCTAATCTCTAATTTTTTTTAAATTCCGAATAAATAAGTCAAAGTGTCCTATCTGATTTTTCATCAATCAGTGAAAGAGAAATCATTTTTATTTTTGCCCGAATCCAGAGTCTCTTTCTTTTTGGGGAGGTAGATTTTCCAACATTAGAAACCGACCTTGTGTCTAACTCTGCCCTCGCGGGGAGGCAATTAAATAAGAAACCACGCAATCGTTCCAAGTTTGCATAGAAAAGCATTCGGATATTTTCTTGAAATGGCTCCTACCTTAACCATGAGTTAGTATGATGCATTCACGTTGAGTTATCGTATAACAATGTTTATCATCTAACATTCTGTGGCATGGGGATATTCACACATTGAATTATGAATAACGAGCTGCCCCTACCCGGTGTTACCCGGTACTTGCATTTTGTTTTGCTTTTCCCTTTATGTTTTTAACTATGCCAAGTTTTTTTTTCAAAATATTTGTTTGTTCCAATCAAAGGGAAGTAAATCTGTATGGATAAATACAGAGTTACTCTGTATTCATCCAAACAAATTTGATAGTTTGCAGGTTCAAATACCATCATAAATGAAAGAAAAGACAACTTGTAATAATCCATAATCTCTCTATATAAAACTCAATGTATGTGTGTATGTGTGTGTTTGCCCTATTGAAAAAAAAAAGTTAAATAATCTACATCAAAATCGTAAAGTGTATTCTTATGTAAAATTAACCAGAGAAGATAATGCAAGTATTCCAGAATCTCCAAGTGCATACTTAAGGGGGTTATGGAGCAGATTGCATCAGGGGAGTCAAGTTTTTCAGCCATAATTTGGAAAGAAAACACTGTAATGTCAATGTATTCCTTCCGCTAGGAATTTTCTTTCAAAATTATTTACCGTTTCTTAAGCTTCTCTTCGGACTCGGAAAAGGGGGGGGGTGGCAAGAAACTTGGAAAGGGTGATTTTAGTAGTGCTCTGGAGGCATCCTTGATTTTATTTCGGTGGTTTCAGTAGCGCTCTAAACGGTAGCAATAAATGTAAGATTACAGTTTTACATTTAGTAAGTGATATATAGTAATCCAAAAGTGCTCAACATCCTAGATAGAGCAGGTGTGTTTAAACGCAGCATTGCCTGGGAGGAAGAACTTATATGTCTTTTGTTAACTCGGTGTTGCCCAGGCGCCATAATAGTAATAATGCAGTATTATATTTGGTAAGTGGTATAAGTTAATCCAAAGTGCTCAATATCATAGAGCAGGTGTGTTTACCCGGCGTTGCTCAGAAACCATCAATATCTTTGATAGAGAAATCCTACATAGAGCAGATGTTTTTTTGGTTGTCCTACCAAGTTGACTTTGTAATTCTTTCTTTTGGGATTACCTTTCCTTCTACAAACTTATTGTCACATTGAAAGTTGCCCCCCCTCCCCGACACTCACCGGCCCAATCAACGATAAAGAGTAACCACATAGTCGGTCGCGAAAAAAAGCACCTTTTGCAAACAATTAAAGAAAATTGTACTTGAAACGACACACGTTCTTGGCGAAGCTCGACCTTTTCCAATCCTTTTCACGAGTGATTCGGGTGTGTCTTTTCATGATGGCAAACTACCCATGATTATCCGTATCTGAAAATACGAAATTATAAACTTTCGGCGAACTGCTTCATCGATTCTCTGACAATTATACCTGTTTTAGGTTTTATGCGAATTGATTTGATTCAATGTCTGGAAACTCCACACATTATGTCGTGCATGAATGCGTCGGCAATTTCCATTCCAAACGGTATAATTTCGTTTCGGAATATAGCTCATTTTTTATTACCGAAACAGCTCCACGTACCCTGTCTACTGTATCCCCTTTGTGCGCCCCCCTCTTTTCCCTTCACCCTCTCTCTCTCTCTCTCTCTCTCTCTCTCAGATACTCCATTTTCTCTCTTTCTCGCTCTCTCTCTCTCTCTCTCTCTCTCAGATACTCCATTTTCTCTCTTTCTCGCTCTCTCTCTCTCTCTCTCTCTCTCTCAGATACTCCATTTTCTCTCTTTCTCGCTCTCTCTCATTCTCTCTCTCTCTCTAACTCTCTCTCTCTTTCTTTACTACTCCCTTCTCGTTCTCCATTCTCTCTCAACTTAAATACCTCATGTTTTCTGGAACTAACAGGCAGAAATGAAGCGGCAAACAGCGTGCCACCAACATTGTCATGCCATTGTCACTACCAACGATATAAGGTAGCCATTAAGATTTATGAAACGGACATATTTGAAAAAAAAAAAGACACAACGTCTATATCAGGGACCGTTTTTATGTGGACAGCCGTGGTATTAAAGCAGGTGAACAATAACAAATACATATTTCTCTGTTCATTGACCTCTTTGACCCCTGACCTGGCCCGTAAAATAAATTCCTGTATAATAAAAATAATTATCACTCTGTGAATGGGTTAATTGGGCACAATTAGCCGGGAAAATGGCGTTGAATTGTATTTTCTGTAGATAGCACGGAGGAGGGAGATATTGCTGTCCTTGTAGCTAGCCTGAATTGAGAAATCGAAAGTCCGCTCATCCTTACTTCCATCAAAATGGGAGCCATATCTAGACGAGCTTATCTAGAATGACAATCCGTTGTAACGCGTACACGATGAGACATTGGGAATCAATAAAAAAAAAAACTGTGAAAACTTGTTTGTCCAAAGATAGAATTTATGGGAATATTATGGAACACCCGCTGTAATTTACTTTTATTTTCTTTCTATAAAGCTATTATTTTAATTTTTCTCTTATTCATCATCATTTGTTTCTTGGTTTGGATGACCGTTGAGGCGCTAAAGATGACCTGGCAGCCATTTGTCTCCAGCGCTCTCGATTTTCTGCCTTCCCGGGCTCGTTACTCACCGCTAGCCTTGCTCACTCTCAGATGTTGTCCTATCACCTCTTTCTTTATATACCCCTCTTTCATCCTTCCTTATTACCTTTTATTAAAAAAAGAAAGGTTTATGTTAATAAGCCCCTATTTACTTGTCCCCACACGAGAGCAAAGTTTTCTGTTTACTCCGTCTAGACTTAGACGTTGCGGGATGACGTCATAATGGACCTGGCTTTGCTTCGGGTGATAGCTAGGCAGATGCGCTGGAACATTCAAGCAGTCTCTCGGGGTTCGTTCCTACAAGTGACTATCATCCGTTCAATTGCTCGTATGAATCATGAAGTATCGAGATCGAATATCTACTTGGTCTCAAAAAGACAGAGGGGAAAAATACAACACGACAAATTGAATAAGCATACTCAACTTTATTTATATACGAGAAGAAAATGTTACCCGTTAGGTCAGCTATTGAGCTTTGGTCTGAATCATGAAAAACTAAGTTTACAAAGCCAGTTAAATGAACAAAATAAAAAAATGAAGCACCAAATTAGTCTCTTTCTGCTCGCTATCTCTCTTTTCTCTCTCTCTCTCTCTCTCTCTCTCTCTCTCTCTCTCTCTCTCTCTCTATATATATATATATATATATATATATATATATATATATATATATATATTAATCTATCTTTTTTCTGTCTTTCCCTCATCAGCTATAGGTTAAATAGTATTACTACTCTTCTTGCTGCCACTCTTTGTCAATATAGAAATAGAGTGGGGGAACAAAGAGTAAAGGAGGCGGTGACGTAGAGACAGTTATTATTTTAGATTGTTAATAAAATAGAGTATTTATTTACTCCTCTGCAGGAGTTAGGCACAAGGCCAGTTTTATCTTACTCCCACAAGTAAGATGTGACCCAAGGTCAGGTCGGGAAAGTGGGGTTTGAAAAGCCAGCGCCCGAGAGGTGAGCACTCTGGCCATTAAAAATTGCCTGGTAGGGGCGCCTCAGGCAGTAAGCAATAAACTTATTCCTCCCCAAAGAGGGGAGGACAAGCCTGGGGGGGGGGTCCTCCTAGAACAGCACAGGACAGACCCATACACCGGCGTAAATCAAGCCCCGAAGGCCAAGACAATACCAGTCTATGGGGTGCAGTATCCATCGGAACAGATACTACACTTTGATCTTAGCCAAAAGGCCAAGAAGGCTAAGAAGGTTAATAAAATAGAGTAGCAAGAGTTATAAACAGCGTATAAATAAGAGTGGGGAGATTAAACAACATATAGTGAGAGAGGGTGAAAGTGATGGACAGAAACGTAGTAAGAGATGAGTAACATGGTGGGTTAATTGCAAATTACGGTTCATTAGAGCAATTAAAATGGATGTTTGTTTCAAATATAACTCAATCCGAGAATGGAGGAATATTTTAACATGTATTTTATGTGCTTAAAATGTACACATACATTAAAGGAGTAAATACAAACCCTTATCATTAATAATGAATACTGCTGTTAGAGAGCTCTAATGGACTTAGGCAAGATACTATTAATTATTTTCCCTCGCTGATGGACTAGACAATCACTCGGAAGTGGAAAGTTGAATACCGAAGTTTGCGACGAGTTGACGCTGATTACGTCCACTTACATATTAACCTATAACATGGCACCTCTGAAACTCTTAGAATTCTAATGCTTCTTTGGCCCGTGCTATTCTTAAATGGTGACATATAATAGATATATCGATATCTGAAACACAACAAATGTCAATTGGTGTAAACTATCGAGGTTTCAAACTTTACTGATGCTTTGTACAGCTCCGAGTACTGGTTGTCCGCGAAGGAAGCCGGAACTTTAAACATGTATGGATTATTTTTGTGGGCTGTCTATTTACTTCTTTCATGTCTGTGCATAGGAAAAAGAAAACTTAGAGAAAACAAATGTTGATAAACTCAGCTTTAGTATAATAATAATAATAATAATAATAATAATAATAATAATAATAATAATAATAATAATAATAATAATAATAATAATAATAATAATATTAATAATAGATGAATAGATATAAGATGTTGCTAAATAATGTTGTATTTAGCGGTTGATGTCAAATACAATATTTGGACATAGGGGAGTGGGGTGTATAGAACAACTTATCAATGAAATCTTATATTTGATTTCTCCTTGCCTTGAATCGGTCTTGTGAAAATTGTGCTTGCTTTGTAAAAGTCATTTTGGTTCGGAAGCTGCCATATCACCTCACCTCATCTCATCTCATCTCACCTCACATCATCTCATCTCATGCAGTCTGTCTACTTCGTAAAGGTTGTTTGAGGACGTCTGATCGAAGCGTGGCAAACAGACATCCATATGGTTCAAAGGTTTTTGACTGTCTACCCGTTTGGATCTCATTACTTCAAAAGCATGCCAAAAGTTGGGGCATACCCATTACAGTATTTAGTGGGCTCTTCCAAAAGAGACAAGTGATGGAATAATGTCACAATAATTAAAGGGAGATAACTTAAAGTTTCTATGAATTGACTATTTTCCCTTACTTACCTCGATTCAGATGCCCACAGAGAGTCAGTAGATAAAAAGGCAGTAACAATCACGACACATAACTTTCTTTAATCGCTGGTGTTAGGTTATTATCCTTTAGTTATTTGTATGAGGTTATCATCCCTATATTACTGTTAATAGATCTTCTTTGCATGCCTTTGAAGCATGTGGTCATACGAAAGTTTCCCACTTTATTATTATTTCATTATCGTTGAACACTGTGAGATCGTTCAAGTTGCACTGGTATGGTAGTAGAGGGCGAACAATGCATTGTTCCTCTCTACATTCGCAGATGGTTGAGTCGTCTTTTTTTTATGGAAATCGCTCCAGACAAGGCATGAAACCACTTGATGTAAGGAGCTTTGTCGGTTTGTCATTAAGACCGTTGTAGCTAGTTTGAATTTTAAATTGAAATTTGAATTATGTAAGGGGAGCAACTTTTTAATTATCTCCCTTATAATGGTAACGTTGAAAAGACAATTATTATTAGAATTGCTATTTCATATATATATATTTCTTTATCTCTCTGCCTGTATTGTATTTCTTTATTCTTTTATTTATTATTATTTTTGTATATTTATAATCTATAGTTCTAATATATTCAGTGGATGTGGCTGTAATTCGTAAGCTGTAATCTTAGTCCACCCACATTACGTCAACACATCTATTAGTAGATTTTGAGTCATCCTAAAGTAAATTATCATAATCATTGTTAGACTTTCACACTTAGCTTACAGCTTACAGCCTACGAATTACAGCCACATCCACTGAATATATTAGAACTATAGATTATAAATATACAAAAATAATAATAAATAAAAGAATAAAGAAATACAATACAGGCAGAGATATAAAGAAATATATATATATATATGAAATAGCAATTCTAATAATAATTGTCTTTTCAACGTTACCATTATAAAGGAGATAATTAAAAAGTAATCTCCCATGAGTTGCTCCCCTTACATAATTCAAATTTCAATTTAAAATTCAAAATAGCTACAACGGTCGAAATGACAAGCCGACTAATTTAAAAACAAATATTAAATTTAAAAAAAGGATATTATATAAAATAAAAAAAACAAAAACAAATATATATATATATATATATATATATATATATATATATATATATATATATATATATATATATATATATATATATATATATATATATAATACCTAAACAAAACATATAATTTTAAAGAACTTTATAGCTATAATAATGACTATTATAATTAACTGGACCCATTGCTGCAGAACTAGAATGTATTTAGTGCGTTCCTGCTATTACTATTTTAACCCATTTCACGCACGGACTTTTGAGGATTTGATACACAATCCATTTGATAAAGAGGGTTTCCCTCGAAATATATTATGAAACACTGCCACACATATTAAATCACTGTGTAGAAGTTTCTTCTGATCAAGTAAGCTTTATTTATAAAATAAATAAATAAGTAAATAGATAATACTTGGTTTGTCGTATTCTTCAACGCCATTTTTTCCATTTCTCGCATTGTAATAGCCTTCTAACACACCTTATATAAATAGGATATATTTAAAGTGTTAAGGGTGTTATGTCCTCCTAGCTCCTTAGGGGTGCATTTAGAGATTCAGGAACACTTTCATTGCTTTCCCCGGTAAATTATATTTTAAAACTTCATGTATCTAACTATATTATGTACTAACTGTACTTACACGGTGTTGCTCGGGAGTCTTTTTTAATTTTATTTTGTTTCGTTTTTTTCTTTTAACTATGGTTACTTTATTTATGTTTTCGCAATTAACATAAGGGAAAAAAGGGAAAGACTACAAATGACTGCTTGATTATATAATCCACTTATGAATGTATTCGAGTTTCCCATTTAAAGAGATTATTAAAACGAATTTGATTACGAAGTTAAATTCACTAGAATGCCTTTCCACTTCTTCGTAAAAAGGCACGATTTAACAAACGGAGTGATTTCATTGGATAATCATATATGTTGATTATCCAATAATAATTACGGTGTATGTCTGGAAGTTTCTCCTGCTTAAAGAGTTATCAGGCCTGATCGAATATGTAACCAATGAAATCGATTGAAATTTCAACTTTTTCTAGCATAGAACACAGACTGATAATTTTCGAAAATAATTAGAAAAGTCAGAATCAAATATCGATTTTTGAAATGCGATGCTCTGTGAGTCTAATGTCGAGAATACGACTGATTTTTATTTATTTATTTGATTTCTCTCATTTGATCAATTATGAATTCAGTTTAGTTATTGTTACCACGAATGAAGATTAGACGCTGAACTGTTAGAAAAATGTTTATTGCTAATTAATTTCCCCATCTGTCAATCAGAGATTTAGTTTAGTTGATTCCACTAATTCCTTTCGCAAATTGAAAATAATTACTGAATCAGTTTTCATCATTTATCAACCAGGAATTCAAGTTATGTCTTATTGGTAATTGCTTTTTTAAAATGAAAACCAAACAGCATGCAGGAGCTAGATTCACAATTGATTCAGTTTGGATGACTACGTGGGGATGGGTTTACATTATGTTTAGAATTAACTAGATGAGAACAGATTCATATGATGTTTTTTTTAAATTAGTTTTGTTTGTCCCAAAATAGGCATATTGCCACAGAAGCGTTTGTGGGACAGATATGTTGGGGGAGTTGGGCAGCAAGCTGTTTGTTCACATTACATTTAAATTTCTGCATGTTGGTATGGTCAAGTAAACAGGAAGAAATGGGGGGATTCTAAAGACAAGTGGCCCAAAGAAAATAAGCTATTAGAGTATGAAAATGTTCCAGAATCCAGTGACCCCTACAGTGAAATGGTGGGATTTTGCTGCTAGTCGGGTGGGTCAAGGGTATTCTTGCTGAGAGGGTACAAGTGCAGGAAGTTCATTGGAGCACATTCCGTGTAAGTACTTGTAAAACAAGCACATGGATGCAACACTGCGGCGATGGGCTTAACAGACAGTGCGGAACCTATAAGATTAGAAAGTATTTTTATGCATTCTGTCCAAGATGGAGGCACCAGATGTGGCAACAATACTCCGTGCACAAGCGAATCGTGGCTTTATAGAGATATATGATACTAGCTGACGTGAGAAGCTTCTCGCCCTCTACCTTCTTTGAAGCAAACTTCTTTTTTTTCTTTCAGAATTAAACTTCCAATCTATCCATCTCGTTAACCCTTATCCTCGAGTGGTATTTGGCTTTTATAAGGAGTTTCTCATTAGTAAAAAAAAAGCTGGCGAATGTGCAGTATAGTTAACAAGAAAATAGGAGTGAAAGAAAAAACCGATAACAAATAACTGTTACCAAACGCAAGAAAATTTACTTTTGTATTTACTTGTATAATTTTCACGTGTATTTACTGATTGTGAGATTTATTATCTATGCATTTGTTATCGTCACTTTTACTTAGCCAAGCCAGCGTAGTTTCTAACGTTTTAGGGGAACTTGGTCGCAAATTTAAGGCTAAAAAGATAATAATAATTTTTTAAAGGGGTTTAGTGGAACCATAAGCCTAAGTTAGAGGGTGGTTGTCAATCAGATTAGGGTAAGTTTTTTAAAAATTATTATCTTTTAAGCCTGAAATTCGCGACATGTTGGAAACTATGCTGGCTTGGCTAAGTAAAAGTAACGATAAGAAATGCATAGAAAATAAATCTTACAATCAGTAAACACACGGAAAATTATACAGGTAAATAAATTTTCTTGCGTTTGGTAACGGTTACTTGATGTCTATTTGTTTTTTATCACCTCTGTTTTTCTTGTAAACTATACTGCACAATTGCCAACAAACTTTTTCGAACATGTTTCGTTATGGTACCAGGCCTAGACGTAATAGCAGCGCAAATTCGTTTCTGTGCTGTCGCTTTCTCGATTCTCAGGCATAATTTTTTGACCAAGTTTATGTCAGGAGAATTTCCGGGCCAATCAAGGACGGTTATTCCACTTTCTTCCAATACCGTGCGCATCTTTCTGGAAGTATGACACGGTTCGAAGTCCAAATGGAAAATGCCTTCTTCATCAAGAAGGATCACTCGCATCATGGGAAGCAAGGGAGTCTGCTGAATTGTGTTGATGAGAGTACGGATTCTGATCTAAGTGTTAGTAGGAGGATATAATAAACATCTATAATCAACAATTTTTTTTATTGTACTTCTATTGTTTAAGATCAAAGTGTAGTATCTGTTCCGATGGATACTGCACCCCATAGACTGGTATTGTCTTGTCCTTCGGGACTTGATTTACGCCGGTCTATGGGATTGTCCTGTGCAGTTCTAGGAGGTGCACCCTCCCAGGCTTTGTCTCCCCTCTTTGGGGAGGAGTAAGTTTATTGCTTACTGCCTGAGGCGCCCCTACCGGGGAATGCCGACGGGGCTGCCCAGGCAATTTTTGATGGTCAGAGTGCTCACCTCTCGGGCGCTGGCTTTTCAACCCCCACTTTCCGACCCGACCTTGGGTCACATCTTACTTGTGGAAGTAGGATAAAACTGGCCTTGTGCCTAACTCCTGGAGAGGAGTAAATAATACTTCTATTGTTTATAGCTGTTCATCAATTCTTTCTATTACAGACAGAATATGGACACATTCTTTTTGTAATATTCATTCTAGTGCTGTTGCTGCTGTTGCTGCTGTTGTTGTTATTGTTGTTGTTAGTTGTTGTGGTGTTGGTGGTGATTGATGGTGTTGTTTTGGTTGAACGAATCGAACTTCTGATTGTCTGATCTGCATGAGGTCTTCCTCGTTGGGCGTAGCTATTTATTATCAAATATATATTTATTATTCAATATATTACAGGCTTAATCACGACATCCAGAGCAGCAAGGTTCAGTGGTTGCATACGTAGTCAGGGAAGGTTTGGCCCAGAACACATAAAGGAATGGCGGTTGCATATGCGCAGAAACAACGTTATTATCATCACTCAATGGATTTACAAATTCCACGCCTGACACGCCTTTTCTTACCACACGCACGGGTAGTAACGACCAAAGCACGACGGATCCTGATGCTGACTCCTCCTCGATTTTCAACCCGAGCTCTGTTCACCAGGTAGCTCTTACACTACCACATTGCCACGTAGTGTAATATCTCTTCCAGTACTACACTTCATCTTTTCTGTCCTCGGTCAGTGAAAGAGAAATCTTTCAAACTGAGGCAATTTTTATTTCTGTCCTAATCCAGAGTGCCCTTTTTTCAAAAGCTGGATTACCGCCTCATTAAAACCGACCTTGTGTCTAACTCTGCTTTCGTGGGGAGGCCAGTAAATAGGGACACGTTCGATTCGTATAAAGAATAATTAAGGACTAAATGATTACGTCACAATATATAATTTTGTTTATGTTTTCAAAAGCGTGGGGTCTGAGTGACGTCATATTAAAGTGTCATGCTAAATCGGTTACTTTCACTTGTCAACGTAATTGGAATTCTGAAAATACTCTTGGACCGAAATATTTCCGAAAAGCGATAATTCCTCAAATTAGGTCAATCGACTTCTCCACTAAAAAACAGATTGATTGGTTGTGTGCAAGTGTATCTATTTACTTGCCTCTCAACGAAGGTAAAGTTAGACACAATGTCGTTTTTTTTTGTTTGTTTTTTTGCCTCCTCCGACCGATATCAGAACAGATATTACACTCTGTTCGCAGCCCGAAGGCCACGAAAGCGTGCAAAGTGTCTAAGAAGAATAACTTTACTCTTGGTCTTGATTACTTTTTCATCTCAAACCTGGTCAATCGTGAAGAGATGGGAGTGTTATAATAATTACAAATGCATTCTAAATCTCTAAGCTATTTACATAATTACGAATGTTTAAACACGTTTGTAATTATGTATGCGGCAATGTGACTGCCATTAGTTAGTCCGCAAAGCTAGGAAAGGAACGACATGAGAAATTAGTGGAAGAAAGAGACTTCTTTTAAAACAATGGACGCTCTATCATATCCTTGTAAATAAGAGGCGAAACCAGGGGGTTTTACCCCGCCTAATAAACCGGTATTGTCCGGGCCTTCGGGTCTGGATTTACGCCGGTCTATCGGTGGGTGTTCTAGGAGGTGCACCCTCCCAGGCTTTGCCTCCCTTCTTTGGAGAGGAGTAAGTTTATTGCTTACTGCCTGAGGCGCCCCTACCGAGGAATGCCGACGGTACTACCCAGGCAATTTTTTAAAAGGCAGAGTGCTCAAATTCTCAAGCGCTGGTTCTTTCCCACTTTCCCGACCTTGTGTCACATCTTACCTTGTGGAAGGAAGATAAATAGAAGAGGCGCAATTTCGTAGCCATGATGGAGGATTAAATTGTAGAGAAGAAGAAATTGTGCGGGTCGACATTTTGAAATAGGGGTTGCTGCATAGATATTCATCCTTCTGGCCTTGTTGGATATAAAGAAAACCAGGTTAGCATATTTTGTTTATAAGACAAACTTCTATAATTTAAATCAATTTTATTCAAACAGTTTGGAATGGTCCGGAAAGAGTTATGAAAACAGGAATAGGTCTACAAAACAGGTTGAGTCCGCAGACGTATATATACTATAGAAATAGGATTGAGTCTGTGAGTTTCATCTCGTCTAGCAAAGCCATGGCTAGAGACGAGAGAAGAAGTATAACGTCTGTTCATATCGACATATCAACTGGAAATTTCTATAAATCATGGGAAAAAGGTTTGGACGGAAGCAAAAGTTTGCTTATCCACGCAAATAGTGTTTTCACCGAACAACGTATATAGCACTCCGCGAGTTAGAACATCCAATTGTGTCCTTATAGAACCACGTATTAATCACTCCGCGAGTGAGAACATGCAAGTGACAAAGAAAATAGATCGTAATTGTGTAACTGCTACAAGATTACATGAACTAAGCTCATTATATTCTGTGAATCGTTTTAGTGCAATTGATAACGTATCAGCTGGTATTTATTTTCTCCCTACTACGGAAAGGTGTGGCACAAGGCCGGAAGGTGAGGAGAGCCAGTTCCACTGAAGTCGACACTCTGGCTTGTATGAAAATAGACGTGAACGGACCTGTCGGCATTCCTTGGTGGGGGTGCCAAGGGGATCGGCAATAACTAACCAAGCTCCATCAAAAAGAGGTAATGCCTGGGAGTGCGCACCTACTATCACTGACCCTCTCTCTCTCTTTCTATCTCTCTTCCATTCTTTCTCTCTCTCATTGTGATGTCATAATATACTTCCTCTCTCTCTCTCTCTTCCCCTCTTTTTCTGCCCGTCTACCTCTTTATTTCTACCTCTGTCTTCCCTTCTATTTCCTCCCCCTTCCGCCTTTATCTCTCTCTTCTTTCCGCTTTCTCCTCTCTCTTATTCTGATGTCATAATAGACCATTTCTCTCTTCCCTTCTCCCCCGTCTCTCTCTCTCTCTCTCTCTGATTGTCGTTATAATCGAACCTCTGTCTCTTTTTCTCTCTCTTTCTCTCTCATTGTGAATTCATATCTCCTTTCCCTTTTCTCTCTCTCTCTTACTTACCTACATCATTTCATTCCTCTCCCCCTTCAAATGAAATGTACACGGTGACAAGCAAGCAAGACAACAACGTCATACTAAACAACCAAACGTGTGGACAGTTCGTCTCACAGACGACCATGACCATGGCCACCGAGAGTTAACAAGGCCAAGCAGCTAACTTCTTGCCCCCCTCTGACGTCATTGTGGTTGGTTAACTTAATTTCGCGCCTTTTAAAATTTCATTTCATAATTCACAAAGTTAAAATGCCTACTGCATATGTTTGGATTTCAAAAAGAGAACGAATTACGGCAAATATGGATACACGTAATAAAGCGATATATGTTTACACCGACTAAATATAGTGTAGTAAGTTTGAATGTTTTTTTTTATTATATAAAAAATCAAAAGTCTGAATTACTTATTCATTATTTGATAAAAAAAAGTTGTGTTCCATTTTTTTATTACTTTTTTCGATGTCTTAAGTGTAGTATATTTTATCTTTTCTCTGTACTTTTGTAGATTAAATAAATGAAATAATAACGGCATATTTAATCAATATTTTCACAAAAAAAATATTGATTAAACAATGCTTTATGCAATGATAATGTCGTTAATTAACAAAATTAATTTTTCTTTGTGCTTTAATAATTTTATTAACACGAGCATTTTTCGTAATATAGGGTGGGAAAAAATAAGGGTCCTATTTTTAAAAATTCATAACTTTTTTATTTATTAATTTTTTTTTTTTTTTTTTTAGAATAAATAAAGGACCCCTTCCGAAGCAAGCATGAGCCGTATTAGCCCTAAGGAACGTACCCTCATTTAGAAAACATTATTTTTGCTTAAAAAACTCAAAACAGTGTAAAAAACAATACTTTAGTTTTTGTAAGTTTTAAGAAGTGTTTTTCGGCTAAAATTTGTTTTGTTTATTTCAAAAAATCTCGGAAGGGTCAGTCTACACACACATAAATTTTGGTGAGTTTAAATTTTATTTTGTGGAAGTTATTCAAATTCAAGTTATTCAAATTTAAAGATAGGACCCTTATTTTGGCCCACCCTGTATATGCAGAATTAGTTAAAAACAAATTATTTTAAACATATACAGATCTTTATTTTAATTTTTAAAAATTCATGGATTTTTTTTTATATATAAAAATATACCTTTAGTAATGGTGTATTTTGTTTACAAAAAATAATGCATTTTCACTAAGATTTAAAAAAAAATAGTTTTATTTACGGCATTTCGAACAATTTGGAACAATGTTATTTAAATAAATAGTAAATCACATGAAATATATTATGAAATTATATTTTTTGTGTGAAAATATTGATTAAACAATGCTTTATTCAATGATAATATCGTTAATTAACAAAATTAATTTTTATTCGAGGTATGATTTTATTAACACGGGCATTTTTCGTAATACATACGAAATAATTTTAAAAAACATATACACACCTTTATTTTCATTAAAAAAAAATGCTAATCTTCTTTTTCATGTTGACTCTTGTGATGAGGGTCACTATATTGAAAAAATAGAAAGAATGATTATCTGGAGTTCCTCCAATTCTATACTGAACAATTTTTGTGATATGAAAAATGATCACATCAGTAAGAAAAAGCTAAACAGAAAAAGAAAATTAGAAACATTCTACTAAATATTTTCTATAAGTTTGACTTTAAAAAAATAATTCTGTGCTAGTAAAAAATATTTCTTCACTAGTAACTTTGCTTGTTTGTATTTACATTATTTGTTTAAAGTTATTTTGTTTTATTTTTTAATTTATCGTTTGTTTTCATTTTTAAAACTAACTTATCGTTTGTTTTTATTATTGTTTGTTTACATTTTTAACATTATTCATCGTTTGTTTTTAATTTGTTAGTTTATTTAATTGTTAAATAATACATTTGCAGCAAGCTTTCTAATAAAGTAATGGATTTTATTATATTCCGTGATCATTAATTAATAAATACTGAAAATTTAATTAAAATTGGTTGATTTCCTGAATTTTTATGGATTATTTAGTGAATGGAGAAGTCGAAATGTTTTGATATTTTGGATAACTGTTTTTTGTTTACAGGAAATAATACATTTGCAGCAAGTTTTTTAATAAAGTAATGGGTTTATTATATTCCGTGATCATTAATTGATAAATACTGAAAATTTCATTAAAATTGGTTGATTTCCTG
>OY744528.1:69318833-69441333 GCA_963556195.1 Sepiola atlantica | reverse complement strand
ATTGACAGAGGACAAGGGATGTCGTCATCCACAAAAGCAGTTTAAAGATTACGTTAAGAGATTCGTTTATGAAGTCATAAATGCTGAACTAACACAAAGATGACCCCGTTCATTAAAACATAGAGAACTCCTGACTTGAAGGGTCACGAGTCGTCTATGTGGACGATGACTATGTATATATATATATATATATATATATATATATATATATATATATATATATATATATTATTATTATTAGTAGTAGTAGTAGTAGTAGTATTTGTACTCACTAGGAGTTCTCACACAGATCATCGTCAGTGATTGCTCACCGACAATAACCAGTGGTATTTCCTGGAGTCTGAGTGACAAGTCTCCCCAGACTTCCAGTATTCTTCACCTCTTTTCGATAACGATGCGGTATCGCAACAGCCTCTTATCATTGATTTCTCGCTGGTAAGGACAATTGGTCTTCTCTGGGATTTGGGTGGCAATAAGCCTGTTGTCAGAGATGACAACAGAAGCTGAAGAGAGCCGGATGGCTAAGACTTTCCGAGCTTGAAACCGACGGTACGAATGTTGTACTAATTTTTCTGTACCAAAATAAATAAATATTATGCTCTTAATTTTTAACTTTAATTCTTAATTAATCGAGCACTCTGCTGGGATTTTTCCTACTATATTACAAAGAAGTTATATATATATATATATATATATATATATATATATATATATATATATATATATATATATATATATATATATATATATATATAAAACAAAGTAACACGGAATCAAATAATCACCGATGCAATAATTTATTTCGACCCTATTCGGTCTTATTCAAGCATCCAAGTGAGTTGATTACATGTTTGAGAATGAAAAAAAGAGAAATTCCCACTCACCATTTCAATATACATATAGAGAGAGCGACAACAGTTTTAATAATTTCCCCCTCTCTCAAGATATGTATTTAATATGTTGTCGCTCTCTCTATATGTTTATTGAAATGGTGAGTGGGAATTTCTCTTTTATTTTATTTTCTTCTTGCTCTGTTTATTACATTGAGCTCTCATACCCGGATTTGCTTCTGGAATTCATTTAACTCTAACACAATATATATATATATATATATATATATATATATATATATATATATATATATATATATATATATATATATATTGTTACGAATGATATGGTCAAACGCGTTTATTGCATCGCCAAATCAGTGCAGTGCAAATAAGACCAAGAATTTAATCTCGTTAAAAAATATCTTTTCTCAAGTTTGAATATTTACGTATGCGTCAACAAAAATAACAACAGGCGACAAACACAAGGCTTTAAAATGCAATTTTTTAAATAATAGATGGAATAGTATACATCTAAACAGGGTTTTGTAGACAGTGGGTGTGAGCATGTATGTGGGTTTTTTTTAATGATAAAAGAAAATTTAGTTGGGCTGATGTCAACTTAAAATTGAAAAAAAGGTGGAGATCCGTATCTCTTAACTTTCTTTCTGTGTGTTTTTTTTTGTTTTTGTCCCTTTTCTTTTATATTTTTGATCTCTCATTTTTTTTTTAAATATCTCCTGTGTTTTCTCGTTTTTTTTGTTATCTCTGTTTCACATATAGTCTGTTGTTTACCTGACTGAAATTATCACAGAGTATGTTTCTTTTCTATCGAAACCGCGTCCGTATTTCCTCGTATGAAAATAAATAATTTCTCAGTGCTGGTCTATTCTTTCTTCTGGCGCTCAGTGAATTTTCTTCTAGTAGAGCATGTATTGAATAGATGCAAAGCCTTTTCTGATAGTTGAATTTCACCACGACGAACAAACCGCAGTTTTTTTGCTCGATTTTGTGTCAGAATGGCCACGATGTTCTTAGTTACTGTTTTCAGTTTGTTCGACATTCTGTTACAAGTTAAAAGGCTCGGTATTTACATCTCACATATTTAGTTTCGGGCTACATCAATTTTGACAAAACTGTATTTTGGGGGGGACATTTTATTTAGCCAGATGATCCCTTGGAACTAACGTCGATGTTGAATGCTTTGTATGTCATTTATAACATTTCAATCCGCTGTAAATGTATTTTTATGTTAATTTCATGTAAACAACCCGCAGTCGTTCATCTAGATATAACGTCATAACGGATTTATCCCCCCCCCCCCGGAAAAACAAACATGAAAAAAATGCTTGTACGTCTGGCAGCCTGGCTCTTCAATACATACTAACCAAAGTAAGCAGCGTTTACTATATTACATATCATTTTTATACTATTGGTATATATTTCCAATATAATTGTAATGCATATGCATAGTCAACATATTTCTATATAGAACTCTTACTCCTTGCCATGAACTCCTAAATTACAATTCTTTTTCTGGTCCCCTTGAAGCTTCTGTGGAACCCCGGGGTCTATGTGGATCCCTGTTGAGGATCCGTGATCTATTGTAAAGAGCATAGTAGAATTAACCTGCAAATAATGTCAGGTTTTCTTACAGTAATACTTCTGGCATAGCTGAGTAGGTTTTCATACTAGTCGTGGATACATCCTCGACAATCAGTCCGACAGTGACTTCGTTGCTGTCGGGCTAAAGTATAGTTCAGTCCTAGGAGGCCCACCTTCCCAGGATTTACCTTTACCCTGAGAAGGGGTTACTTTATTGCTAATCGCCTGAGAATCGCCGGGGAATGTCGACGGAGCTGCTCAGGCATTTTTGTACGCCATGGTGCGCTGGTCTTTCAAAAACTCACCTGATCTTGTGTCTAACCTTCTGGAAACGAGTTTAATAAAATTCTTTTGAATTTTCAAAACGTAGAAGTTAACCAATCCTATCATTTTTTTTTCTAGAAGATTCCCCATCTAGGTTGATAACACAATAAGTAATTCCGTGGATATCGGTGGGGTTTCTTTTTTGACAGGTCTGACATCTGAACTAAGATAGTGTTATCGCAATCGCCGAATTGGCACTTGCTTACCATCGCGTAACGAATATAGACGTGGCAGAAAAGCCAGTTCACAGAGCGGTCGCGATACCCCACTTCTCATGACAGCATGGCATCACAACCCAATCGAATGTTCGGAGAATGGAGATGAGATATTCCGTTTCATACGAAAAGACAGATTCTAAAAATTCCCCAACACTCAGGATAATTACGGAGATTTTAAACGATTGTATTAGACTGAAATTGTCAGCGCTTCCTCACCCCCACTTACCTCATCCTAACTTTCTCTACGCGACAGACTAACTGAAACCTCATCCTGTCCCTTTTCACTTGCTTCCCCACGAGGGCAGAGTTAGACAAGGTTTTAATATGTGGAAAATCTAGCTCCAGAAAAAGGAGCACTCTGGATTGGGACAAAAATTAAAATGACCTCAGTCTAGAAGGACCCTCTTAGTCGAGCCATCTAACCAGTCAGATTCATTGTTATTCCCTCCCACGGGTTAATATTTTCATTAGCCAATCGCAAGGCTTCCCTCAAACAAAGGCTTACTTTTACTTCCTCTTCTGAATGTGTCGAATTAATAGGTGCGTGCTTATCTTAACACGTGCGTGCTTAGAGTAGTAGGTTTTATTTTATTTTAGGTGTTGATTTAGTTTAGTTTTTTATTTAATTACTTTATTTTATTTTTCATATGTATTGTTATCCTAAAGTACACACACACACACACACACACATACACACATATATATATATATATATATATATATATATATATATATATATATATATATATATATATATATATATATAATTAACTTGTTACAAATATCCAGGGGTATGAATCCGAAGGAAGTTGAAACCGGGTTTATGAGAGTGCTCAATGAAAATTCAGAGCAAAATATATATTTTTTGATTTTATTCCATTAGTTGCGACAAAACAGGTTTTGTTTCATTGGTGCGAATAGCTACCAACTCATCGGGCCGGCGAAAGGAATTCAAATGGCATAAAATTTTAAGTTCACTTTAACGGGAGATTGAAAATTGAAAATACATTGGAGGGGGAGGGGGATAGAGTTGGGGCTTTGTCTATAACGGCGACATGGGACATGAGAGGGGAGGGGGGAGGACCCCAACAAGTCGTGTTTCAAATTATTACGTGGGAGGTTTTGCACGTGTCTGTGCTGTGACGATCTCAATCTCGGCCGGGGTGGGAGGAGGGAGATGGGGCGACGGCCAGAGTGAGTTAAATTTAAAATGAGAATAAAATTATGATTACAACCGTCATTCTTATTTTATTTTAATTCTAATAAGTAATTATCATGTGGATAAAAATGTTTGATAATTTTAATTTAGGGTATTAATTGCTACTTTTGCATTTTATTTATTTTATTTTAATGTTTTGTTTATTATTTGTAGTGAATTTTGTTGTGATTATATATATATATATATTTTTTTTTTATTTTTTTTTTTAAATTGTGATTATATTATACCGAGATCAATACTAGTGGAATCATTTTATAAGAGAAGTTTTCTGGTGTTACCAGTCTTATCATTAACAAAACCGATTATGACAATGGTAACGCCTGCCAATCATACCTACGATAGTCGCAGTGATAACAGCCTTATGTAAAAGCCTTAATAAAAATAAAAATAAAAATAAAAATAAAAATAAAAATAAAAATAAAATAAATATAAATAAAAATAAAATTAGAATAAAAATAGAAATAGAAATAACAAGTTTGTAAGAATATTAATGATAATAACAATAATAATAATAATAATAATAATAATAATAATAATAATAATAATAATAATAATAATAATAATAATAATAATAATAATAATAGTATTAAAAAAAAAAAAATAATAATAATAATACTAATAATAATAATAGTAATACTGATAAATATCACCATCATTACCATCTTGCTACTTGTGAAGTCATTGGGTGAAATAAGTCGACAAGTGATGGTAGGCTTTTTTAATTCCACTGCCAATGACAAGGACTAAGTACCAGTTAATAATTAAGTGTTCAAGGTAGTGATCGAGGGGTTAAGTAATTGAGATTAGTCTAAGTGATATCAGTGTTGATAGCTGTCCCAGTTATGGGTTTATGTTAGAATTGGTAGTATGGCTGAGAGGTTATTGAGGCTGTGCATTATAGGTAGTACGTAGAGATTTGATATTATTGGTAGTTTAGAGGGGTGGTTATATATTTATAGATTCATCATGACTTGTTGGGGTGGGATTGGGTTGTAAATTTGGGTGGGTGGGTAGGGGGTTATAGTGTGTTTTGGGGTAGTGTATAGTGGGGGTTTAATGTTATCATTCATTTTTGTAAAAAACAAAAACAAAAAAACTGTTAATTTTATGTTGAAGTTAAGTAGGGTTGGTGTGGGTTTAAGGTGGGGTATGTGGGTTGCTAAGGAGGTAGAGTCTACTATGTTTACAGTTGATAGATGTCTCTTGTTTTCTATTTAAGAGTTTGTTTTTGTCCTTAAAGCGGATAATTTCCAGTTTTTCATTTAAGCATAATCTACATGGAGAGTTTATTGATTTGCAGGTGCTGGATTTTTTCAAGATTTTCCACTTTATTATGGGAGTTTCTTTTTTGGTTTTTATTTTGTGGTAGTGTAGTGAAAGTCCGGTTTGCCCAGGATGGTATGGGTTGTTGAAGGAGAGTTTATGGTTGTAGAATCTTTCCTTGAAGTTGTTGCCTGCCAGACCAGTTGCAGGCGTTACCATTGTCATAATCGGTTTTGTTAATGATGAGACTGGTAACACCAGAAAACTTCTCTTATAAAATGATTCCACTAGTATTGATCTCGGTATAATATAATCACAATTTAAAAAAAAAAAAAAAAATATATATATATATATATATAATCACAACAAAATTCACTACAAATAATAAACAAAACATTAAAATAAAATAAATAAAATGCAAAAGTAGCAATTAATACCCTAAATTAAAATTATCAAACATTTTTATCCACATGATAATTACTTATTAGAATTAAAATAAAATAAGAATGACGGTTGTAATCATAATTTTATTCTCATTTTAAATTTAACTCACTCTGGCCGTCGCCCCATCTCCCTCCTCCCACCCCGGCCGAGATTGAGATCGTCACAGCACTGACACGTGCAAAACCTCCCACGTAATAATTTGAAACACGACTTGTTGGGGTCCTCCCCCCTCCCCTCTCATGTCCCATGTCGCCGTTATAGACAAAGCCCCAACTCTATCCCCCTCCCCCTCCAATGTATTTTCAATTTTCAATCTCCCGTTAAAGTGAACTTAAAATTTTATGCCATTTGAATTCCTTTCGCCGGCCCGATGAGTTGGTAGCTATTCGCACCAATGAAACAAAACCTGTTTTGTCGCAACTAATGGAATAAAATCAAAATATATATATATATATATATATATATATATATATATATATATATATATATATATATATATATATATAAACTTATATTGCTCCCAAACAAGGCACACTGTCACTGAGACGTAAGGGGCTAGTGTCAATAAGGAGTCAGATTCAAAGGAGGCATCTTAAGTGAGGGGTTGTTTGCTCACATTTAAATTTAAGCATGGTGGTACAATCAGAGAAACATGGAACCGGGAAGGAATTTCAAAGGCTAGCAGTTCGAAGAAATAAGTAATTAGAGCAAGAAAGCCCGCCGACATATGATATAAAAAGAAATCATTATAAGACCCTGCCCCCAAAAAACAATTTTATAAAATCATTGTAACACGGCGTTTTTTTTTCTTCTGTATTATTGAAAATCAGATGTAAGAATATCGTAACAGAAACATCTAATTCAATTATGAACTTTTAAAAAATGTAGAAGCTTCATGAAACAAATTTACGAAAAATAATTCTAAATTATTTAAGATTCAGTGAAATAATGTGGCTGGCTGCTGAGTCACTAACTCGTTTTGCTACGGCAAGACTGAGAAGAAATAAAGCAAAGGATAAAAGTAATTAGGATATTTTTTTAAATGAAAGGTACTGAAAAACGACCCTATACATTTATTTTCTGTCTCGGAGAACAGCTCCTGTGATGTGATTTGGTTTCACGAGGACCAATCAGCTTCCAGGGCGCATTAATTTCATCCGTCCAATGAAGAACTACTTCAGTCCCTTCGGGAATTGCGGACAGCAAGCAGAGAGTTTCCTGGAAGCAACGAAGAAGGACGACCCCCCTCTTTTTCTCTTTCTCTTTCTCTCCCCATCTCTCTCTCTCTCTCTCTCTCTCTCTCTCTCTCTGTCTCTATCTATCTATCTATCTATCTATCTATCTATCTATCTCGTGCCTTTGTCCATTGAAGATAAACTGTTCGTTGACTTTCGGCAGCCAAAGAACTTTCTTACTTTCTTGCTTAATTCCTTTCGTTACTTTGTAGCAGTTGCATAAGCGAACTATTTTGTATCGGTCTACGTGACTTTCAGTGAGATCGTAATTCGGCTTGACGATTACATAATCATCGCCCTTTCACCGCGTGGGCGTATGGCACTTCTACGTGTATCTGGATTCATGCGCGCTGACACTTTTAGTGCGAAGACAAACCACAAAGTGAATCGCTAGTTCCAGCTTATTTCTCAAACAGGCAAGACGTATATTCTGCGCTCGCTCTACCTGGGCTAACGGTAGACGAGTTGACGAACTTAAGGATACTACTTCATTTAACCGACATGAATCAGCCCATTGTACTATCTTCATTTTGTTCCTGTGTTCCCGTGAATAACACTTCATATCTTATTTAGTTGTGGAGCCATTGTTTATTGCAGGGAAGAATGGTGATCCCCTTTTCTTGTGTAACAGTTTTCTTTCAGTCAGATTCGGCAAGACGTTGATATTCTTCCTAACATTAACTTGACGCCACAACTAAAACTTTGACATTGTCGTAACTTTCGACAACCTACACCCAACGGTGTAGGTAACTTAAATGAATATCTTTCGTTGTTGTTCATAAAATAAGTTTTGTTTTCTTTCGTGTGACAACCGTTTTTGTTGTTATAAAAATAGTATAGGAGGTGGTCATAACAGTCTCTGCTAAGATTAGCTACTATAAGAATACGGATAATTAGGACATGATTAAAAGAAAAAGTAAAACGTAGCGAAAAATGTGGGGGGATAAGGGGAGAGATAATAAAACGTCACAAAGAAAAATGAATGGATACAATTCATGGGAAATAACATTAAAATTAGTGAGATAATAATGAATGAATATAATTCATGAGAAATATAATTAAAAGTAGTGAGATAATGTTAATGAATTAACTTTTAAAAACATTGCTACTTATGCAGATTAGGACCAAAGCTAAAATCGACTTGGCGTTGGTAGTTTCTGGATGTTTATGTAGACGACCGGAAAAAGCTGAAAGAAAAGTCGGTTGCCTGTGTCCAAAAAATCCAAAACAAGGCTGAATGTACAATTGGAGAAAATGTTTTTTTTACACGTACATTTTTTTTAAAGAAAAATATCGCTGAACAAGTGTTAAAACGGTGTTAGGGGTAGGAGTTATGGTTATAAAATGTTTTTTTTTCTGCATTAAAAAGTTTGCTTTTTCACTAAACAAGTGTTAAATCGGTGTTAGGGTTAGGGTTAGGGTTAGGGTTCGTTAAAATTCATTATCGCTTTCATCAATTTTTATTTTCAATTAGTGAATTTCGCGATTCAATCAATTAAAATGTTAACTTGTCGTTTACTTATTCTCTCGCATTCTGATTGGATAAGCGCTTCGGCATTTTTTTGTCGTCTACGTAAACATCCGGAAACTACCGTCGCCAAGTCAATTTTAGCTTGGGTCCTAATCTGCATAAGTACCAAAACATGGAAAAATTAATTGCATAAAAGAGATTTGGTAGTAAACGAGAAAAAAAAGGACGCACTCCCCTTATCCAATAAAATACAAGACAAAAGAAATGAACACACATAAATAAGCAGATTGACAAGAAAATGCGGGGGCGGTGGGGGGGGGGGGCTGCCGGGTTCGAATTATGAAAAGAAGGAAAGAATAGAATAGGAGAAAGGTTGGGGAACCGATTGGGGGTTGTCGAGATTGGGGTTAACGAAAAATATTTCATATTTGCTCGGTTTCAATTGACGAACAGCATTATATCAGCAGCGAAATGGATTTGGAAGCGAACGAACCTTATCGAAAACCGGATAATGAATGGAAGGGAAGGTTCTGAATAGCTTGCACGGCACTTGGGTGCAGCCTAGCGTTTTTATTCAATATTTTCTGGCTCGCGTCACGGCTGACTGGACGTTTCTCGCCCAGTCGAACGATTTCAGCGCAAAGTTGGATTATTTGAATTCACAATCAAATCCTGTTTTGCATCGCTCCGATCATATCGACGCGCTCTTCTGAATTGATACTATCGCCATCAGTTCGGGGCATTGCAGGCAAACTCGAAGCGCATGCGCATGTATTGCTTTTGATTTGCGGATGGCTTCACCCCCATGGCCGAATGGGCGTCCGTTCTTTTCTTGCTCACAAAAGAATTCAAAATTCATTCACAAAATTTGGAAACGATCGTAAACGTTGACATTTACATATGCAACGAGATTACCTCGAGGTGATCGAAAAAAAAAAACAACAGACTAGTGAATAGAAATTAGATGTTAAGGTGATGTAAGTCAGGGGTGTTGATAGCCATCGCGTTTGGAATACGACCGCGATTATTTTGATAATTTCGAGTTGGAGACTAAATTTTAAATTGTCAACATTTGATTGTTTTTTTTTTTGTTGTTGTTATTGTTTTTTAGGTATGTCGACCGAAGAATGTATCAAAAAGAATTGCAGACGTACGGTACGTCACCTATCTAGAGAAGATCTGGAAAAAAACAGAGAACAGACTTAACGTTTGGGTTGGGGAACTAGCTGTATATATAAAGGAGTGTGCAAAAAGGGGGGGGGAGTGACATTATATTAGGTCATTGCGAAAATAATGGCTGCCTAAAGCGCTGGGTTTTAAAAAGTCATTTTAACACAGAATTTGTAGTTTATTTCTGGTAAATTTTAACATGTATAATAATTAATGTGTTCACAATAATAATTTGTAACTTTTCTTTTAGATAGAAAGTATTTTTGAAGCATAGAAGACCATCAATGATGAACATGCCAATACATGACCTTCGTCTTCTTATGTTGCATGAGTTCAAACTTGGGCACAATGCCTCTGAAACTCTGCCAATATCAATAGAGCATGGGGAGATAGATCCACTAGCGATCGGACAGTACGAAGGTGGTTCCAGAAATTCCGTAGTGAAGATGAGAGCCTTGAAGATGAAGAAGGTAGAGGACAACCGTGTAATCTTGAAAATGAACACTTACAAGCACTTGTTGAGCAAAATCCACACCAAAGTGCCAAAGAAATATCTCAGACACTTGCTGTCAGCATTGCAACAGTTTCATGTCATTTACAGACTATCGGAAAGGTGAAACTATTTTAATGAATAAATGTAGTTTTTTTTTAAATCCGCACTTATTTTTGTAACGACCTAATAATAAATAACCTTATAGAAAACTTAAACGCGTGTAAATTATAGGTAGTATTATAATTTTTAATATTTCGAACAGTCCTCTGCCCTTTTTTTCAAAGTGCCAAAGAAATGTCTCAAACACTTGCTGTCAGTACTGCAGAGTATTGGAAAGGTGAAACTATTTTAATGAATAAATGTATGTTTTTGAAATCGGCCATTATTATTGTAACGCCCTAGTACATACAATAAATTGTAAGCTGTATATAAAAACAACCTTTCTTGTCTTTTATTTCTTCATTTCTGTTGTAACATCTTTCGTTTTAGGGGCCAAGTAAAGAAAGGGGACTACGTTATACATATACGCGATAAGTTTGTGGCATTTTTTCATTTTATTTATTTATATATTTTAAGTTATAAAATATTCATAAGAAACCGATTAAGGTACAGAATAGTTAGCAGTCGAGGAATCGTCAACAAATATATATATATATATATATATATATATATATATATATATATATATATATATATATATATATATAACAAATAGTTTATAGCAAACGCATTAGAATAAAAATTCTCTACCGACGTGTACATTTTTAACGTGTGGAAACTGTTTGTAAGATTTTTTTTTATTTAAGAATTTGATTTCGATGAAAGCTGTCTTATCGACACACGAAAAACAACAATGGCGGTCGAGATCTTCGCTAAACTTCTGTACTTGGTCGATATCGTCGCCAAACCTCGATAAAAAATTATTTGTTGTTGTTGTCTTTGTTGACGAATTCCCGACTGTTACATATTCTGGACTTTTACCAAAAAATCGACTTCGCTATCTAGTGAGAGGTGATCTCTTCTCTTCCCTACAGTCTCTTTCTCACATTAGAGGGCTATTGGACACCTTCTAACTCTATCGCTATTTTCATGGAAGGTGCTCGACTGAGCATCAATTTCTGATTCCGCATTGTAAGGCATTCACAGCAAGAACTCGTCTCTCTACAACAACGAAAAAAAACTTTATTTTCTTCCTCCGTGTGCCTAATATCAAACGGAATTTCCATGAACAGAGCTTTTTTGCAAAGGCTTTCCGTCTGTGGAACACATTACCACGGGACTACTTCCCTACAGATTACAACTTGGTCGTCTTCAAATCCAATGTCAACAAATACTTGTCATAACCCTTCCCACATTAAGTAATCAAACGTAGTTCATCCCATTAATCATTTTAATACTCCTATTAGAAAAGCTTCCTCAGCCATGTCGAACCCCTAATAACATCCCAAGAAGAGACCAGACTACAGCTGTGGACCAGACGGCTAGAAGATGCCCCCCCCCCTCATACGGGCATGGGAATCCCTGCTTCTGAGGAACTCCCTCCCGGTTCAGAGACACTCTGGCTCCAGTGGAAAACACTCAACCGCCTAAGAACGGGAATGGGGCGATCAAAATCTGTGAATGTTGAGAGGGGAGCCATACGATGCAACACTGCCTTGTCTGACCCCCACTGTCCATTGTAGCTTGAAAGATCTTGCAGAGTACAACCTAATGCAAAGGCCTGCATAAAGAAGTGAGAAACTGTCGTATGACTACATGCTTCAAAGACACGCAAAAGAGAAAAAGAATACTCCTATGATATTTTTCATCTTTTAACTGACAATCATTCTATCTTATAAGCCTTATCCGCGAGTGACTTTTGGCCTCAATAAGCGGTGACGCACTGATAATAAAAACGAATAAATGTAATTTTCCCACCAGCTTATTGATTGCTGTTATTCCAGTGTATTTTATTATCTTTACTCCGCGTGTATTTTTATGGGTACATGTTTCATGGGTACATATTTTATGGGTACATGCTTTATGGATATATATTTTTCTAATAAAAAAAATGAAGGGTGCGAAAAAGGGGGGCTAATAGAAGAATAGGAGTGAAAGAAAGAAAAGAAGAAGAAGAAGAAGAAGAAGAAGAAGAAGAGAAAGATGATTACATAAGATAATCTTCCATTGCTGTAAAAAAATTCACGTACCAATGCGCAATTGTTACAACAACAAAAAATAATAATAAAATAAATAAAAATAAAATAAAATAAAAAAGGATAAAAAATGAAATAAAATTAAAAATAAAATAAAATGAAAATGAAATAAAAAAATTTAAAAAAGAGAAATAAATAAAATAAGATAACAAAACATGATAACAAAATAAAATAAAAATATAGATTACACTAAATAAAATGTTCAACTGAATGGAAATCCAGTATTATTTGCTATATTGTTCATCTCGTACATCGTGGTGCGCAAAGTGAGAGTGTGCGTGTGTGTGTGGGGGAGGGGGCGAGGCGATAACTCCGTGCATCCATAGGAGGGGGTGAGGGTCAAATAAAGAAAGAAATATGATGGTAATTTTAAATATATACTATACCACCCGTACACCGTTGGGTCGGGTCAGTATTTGTTATATAATCCCCGAGGACGTTGATGAATACATAGATAATTTTGGTTTTCTCTTTTCATTTTGCATCTCTCTCTCTCTCTCTCTCTCTCTCTCTCTCTCTCTCTATATATATATATATATATATATATATATATATATATATATATATATATATATATATATATATATATATGTGTGTGATACTTAGAAGGAAATACAATGCAGAGGTGTGACGGATAGACACAAGTTGGAGCAAATAAGACATATAATGGTGGAACAAGTTAAATAGTTTCACCCTTAATACAATGTATACACACACACACACACACACACACACACACACACACACACATATATATATATATATATATATATATTATTTTTTTTATTTATTTATTTTCTTCACAGACACACATATATCTGTCTGTCTACACAATGTTACAATGTTATGTAATACCTGTAGCAAGATGGTTTAGTGAAAACTCCGTATGATATAATATTTCGGAAACTCTTTTTTCTTCTTCAGAACCGTGCTCAACTCAAGTTCAAGCGTGCATATGAAGGTAAAAGTGAGGATGCAGTCTCGCAGAAAATACTGGTTAAATTTGAAATCTAACCAGATTTTTAAAAAATAACAATAAATAAAGTTCAATTTATTTATTTTATTTATTTATTTTTACTTTATTTATTTATTTATTTATTTTTATTAATTTTCTTTTATAAATTTTCTTTTAGAATCTTTTTATTTATTTATTATAAATCTAAATTTAAACCAAGTCTATTTGTTTAAGTTAATATGTTAAACCACATTAGAATTGCTTTACACAACCTAACATTTTTTACTAAGCCTAATATTACAATTACTTATTTTCATTTATAAATTCAGGTTTTACAATACAAATATTAATTCGATTTAACTTCTTGCAATAAATATTTAGCCCGAGGCAGGTTTAATTTCAAAGGGCGCCCATTTTAAAATCGTCTTTGGAACAAAAGTTTTTTGGGGGGAAATCAAATACTGCATAGTTTAATTAAAACACACACATACACACGTACACTTGTTGTTATATTTAACAACCAAATGAGGGAGGTATTTTTCTCGAGTAGTTTTGTCTGCTTTTATCGTCGTTATGTCAATTCAAAGTTTTGAAAATAAATCGTGCAAATTATTTTGTTCGCTCATTTAATATGTTTTTTTTTCAGGAATTAAGATCTTATTTTTATTTGAATATCTAGATAAATAAACTCGTACTAATAAACATTAATTGCACTCACTTTATATTTTATTTTAAGTAAATTTGATTTTTGTGAAAAGTTATTTGGGAGCTATTTTTTTCTTCGAAAATGGCTACGTTGACGTTTAAGGTTTACTAGACAAACTTTCTTTTAGGCTTATGTTGTCGTCTAAGGCACGGCACGCGAGAAGAGCGAACGTGAAAAAGATACTAGCTTGTATTAGTTATCTCTTTCTTTTTCCGTTCGTTCGGTGGGTTGGGAGACGTTGCCACCGGAACTAAGGGTTAGTGGTAGGTTTAAGAGAGATTTTTTTAGTTACTGAAGAAGGCTTTGGACTTTGAGTAAATGGGCAGGGTTAGTGTTAGGGTTAGGGTTTTTTAGATGCGTTTCCACACAGAAGATAATAATTTCTAATTTTCAAGTTATCAATGAAATAAATATGCTGTTTATGGATCCATGGCGCGAACGCAGACCCTTATTATTGTAAAATCGACTAATACAAAAGGAATACCACCATTGGGTCTAACTAAATTGATGGATCTAAATAAATTATCATATTGACAGAACATTTCGAAATTGGGATTTAACCTAGACAAATGTAAAGTACTACATGTAGGATCCAGGAATGTTGGAGTTGAATATGTACTAAACAACGGAGAAATCAAAGAAGTAGACGGAGAGTGTGATTTGGGAGTGGGGTTTGATAATACATTTAAGGCAAATAATCATATTTTGACCATTGTATTGAGGGCAAATAGAATGATCGGGTGGATGGTTAGGAATATTATTTCGAGGGAGACAAATGTTGTGTTAAGAATATATAAAGTTCTAATAAAACCTCATATAGAATACTGCACCCAGGCCTGGGCTCCAGCGACTAGATATGGAAATTTTAATGTAATATTGAAACTGGAAGGCTTCTTTGTCACCCTACTTTGTACAAGAAGGGTGACAAAACTAATAAGTAAAGTAAAGGAGTGCAGTTACAGGGAGAGATTGGACAAATTGGGATTGACTATTTTGCTGGAGAGAAGAATGAGAGGTGATATGATTGAGACTTTCAAGATAATAAATGGCTGTTCTAACTATGGTGGACATTTTTTAGTATTTCTCATAGATCTGGAAGTCTATTGTCAAGGCAGTTTTCAAAATCTAGATCTGTTAACCAGTTAAGTTCTTTTGCTCACAGAGTAATATGTTTTTGGAATAAATTGCCAGATAAGATTAAGAACAGCAATAGCGTGAATCAGTTTAAGATGAGGTTGGATGAATTCAGAGAAAGTGGTAGGAGGGAGAAATTGAGGGGGCACATTTGGGAGCTATCAAATGAAATATTTAACAGAATTTGATCTGGATATTGATACTGTACTAAGAGTTTAATTTTTTTAACAGTTGAATTGAGAAGATAGATAATGGGGAGATGCCCAAGGAAACATAAACAAATAAATAAATCAATTGGATCCCTCGAAAATTTTACTCTAGAAAAGTTGTTTGATTTTGTTATATGACTTGCATACCCGACAGAGACACAGAGACAATATATCCTTCTGTCTTCTTCTAATGTATCAAATAAATAAAGTTATCTTACCGGATTTTCCATGTTGAAAATAAATAAAATGCATCTACCGAATCGATGTTTGAGTCTAACTTGCGATTTATTCCTTTTTATCCTTACATAATGTTATTTAAATCAAAAAGTATACATCGGTTTAGTTTCTTTTCTAAAAATAATCCTTCCGACAAGGAAGATTATTAAAATGGAAACAATTTTAAATAATGACATAAAAGACTCAAAATATAAGGGCGATAATTTTTCTTTTTGATTTAAAGGTAAAATATGTTATCGCTCTTAGATTTTGAGTTTTTTTCATCTCTTCGTGACTTACACATAATTATTGTTTTTAATTAAAAATTTAAACAAGACATTGATGAATCCCGCGCCACGTCGTCGAGTGTAACGTTATAAAGTAGGAAAAACAAGAAAAATGACGTGATGATGGAAAATGGAAATTTAAAAACCACGCATTTGAAAATAAAATTCTGAAACAAATAATTTTTGAATTATGGAAATTGATCATCAAAAAAGAAAAAGGAAATAGAAAAATGCATTGTCAGTGTTAGCAAACTATAAATCGGAAAATCACAGAACGTGCTGACTGACAAAAGAAAGAATTAGGTTAGAGTAAATTGAAAATACAATGTCGGTGTCAAAATGCGAGATGTGAAATAACTCTCCCCTAGAAGGCGCTGGGACGACGACGGGATCACCACAAACCACAACACTTACGATTAAACGAAGTTCCACAAAACTCCTGTTCTTAAATGTATAACGCTACACAGCTAGTATATAATACAGATTACATAGACATTTTTTTGGCTTTTATCGAAATAAATGCGAACGTTGGTCCCATTTCTCGCACTAACGCCATATTCCAACTTAATTCAGCTATTTATCTACTTCCCACAAAGTAGAATGTGACACAAGGTCGGAAGGTGGGAATTTTCACTCTAGAGATGAAGAGTGAGCTGAATCTCAAAAAATTGCCTGGGCAGGGTGCCTCAGACAGTAAGTAATAAACTTACTCCTCCCCAAAGAGGGGAAGCAAGACATGGGAGGGGGTTAACCTCCCATAACTGCACAGGACAGTTGGAACAGATACTACACCCTGATCTTAGCCAAAAGACCAAGGAAGCAACTTAATTCAACTTTACACAATAGATGTACTATCTTTTTATATACTATTTATGTATATGGGATATCAGTTGCAAGGTTAACAAACTTGCATATTGGTTTTGAAAAATGACACTTCATTGATTAACTATTATTTGTTATCGTTTTTTAATTCAATTATTCTTTTGATATTAATATAACAAATAGTTCTGCTTCGCAATATTGGTTTGTTTCTTGGACTATTATTTAGCATTTGTGTTCAAAAATGTTCCTTTCTTAAAAGAGATCAACTTGATTTTCAACAAGTTACGATCTATTTCTAAATTGGAAGTGAAATGGCAAATTTATTTCTTCTTTCGTTTCCTTTCTTTATGATTACATTTAAAAGATAAATAAATTTGTAGTAAAATTACCAAAATGTGAATGTTTTTCTATCTATCTATATGGTACTGATATCGATCCTGACCCAGTTTTCGTGAGGTTCGACTCGGAAGCGTTCGGCTGTCCTACGCAAACGCCCGAGTGTTGACGAGCCGAATGGTACCCGACGAAAATTTTTATACGGCGCTGCGTCCTATGATTGTAAGTTATATTTTCAAGAAATTTTCTAAAAGAAAGAAACAAAAAAAACAAGCAACACATAGCGAAGTTACTGTTATCAAATAAATTTTTAATTTTATTTTGATACGTTGCTGCGTCCTATAATTTTTAGTTATAGTTGCAAGAAACTTTTTAAACAACAAAACAAATAAAACAAGCAAAACAGAACGAAATTACTGTTATCAAATAAATATTTTTAACCCTAAACCCTAACACTAAACCCTAAATCCTAACCCTAATAACAACAACAACAACAAAAAAGAAACAAGCAAAACATTATTATCATAGGACGCAGCACCGTATCAAAATTGTCGTCTGGTACAAATCGGCTCGTCAACTCTCGGGCGTTTGCGTAGGACAGCCGAACGCTTCCGAGTCGAACCTCACGAAAACTGGTTCAGGATGGATATCAGCACCATCTATATGAATAAATGAGAGAGTTTTTTTTGTGTGTTTACAACAAAGTTATAAATGAGATGTTTATTATTTTTAATTAATATTTCAAGTATTTCAAGTAGAGGACTTTGCGAAGCGATAGCGAACCGGAAACGCCAGCTAGTAGCACCTACAAAACCAAAGATCCTCACTTAAAAGAAGACAAATAATTGGTAATATCGAAAGTACGAAAATTGCGATACTACAAAGGAAGACCTTCTCGGTACAAAACTTGTCTCAGTGACGTGCGTAAAGTGTCAGAATGACAGTCATCGCACAGTTTCTCAACCAGATTTAACTTCTTGTGGAAATAGGATTTTTTCAGGGTGGAGTGTTCCAACGCTTCGGAAAGAGTGTCGTTCTCCTTCTGTAGCTTTGCAATGTACTCCTTCCGTTCTACGTTGATCCGCTGTAGCAGTTGTTGTACCTTCACGAGGTCCTTGATTTTATCTTCGTGGTTGTCCGTCGTGCTCTCATCCGTCTGCGACATCTTTTCCTTCCTGAATGTTTTCACCGCCGAAACGTTCCCGAATTTGTCATAGATGAGGATCTGGTTCGGGATTTGACGTTTGGCTACAATCTTGGAGAAGGAAACGGCGGGGCTCACTATCCCCAAGGACCGCTCGTCGTTCCTCGTAGTACCGGCTTCTTTCGGCACGGATCTGGCTCCCCCTTTTTTGAACCTCATCGTCCTTTTATTCTTCACCTTGTCCTTCTTGTCGTCCGGTTTCTGGTTGGCCTCGAAAAATCGGACGAACCACTGTGCGAAGAAGAAAATCGACTGAAAGTTTTGCTTTATCATACTCTCCAAGGGGAAGTTTTTTTCAACGCCCAATGTCTTGAATGCTTTCTTAAGGAGATTAAAATTCGTCCGTCTACTGCTTTCGCTAAGGTTGGTTCCCTTTCTTATTTTGTTTGCGTCGCACGAATTCGGAAAAAGTAGGTTCATACCCAGGCAGAAATCGGTACCCGTTCCGAGGTCTTCGACGCATTGCAATTTCGAATTAACGCGCTTGCGAAAAAAATCTATAATGTCCGCTTTTGATAAATCGCGGATATTACGAAGGAACGCTATTGCCAGCTTCTTGGTTGTCATTTCTCGATCAAGAATTTAAGCATAAATTGTTTCATTAAAGATGCAAATGGCTTCAGATTTTGTTTATCGCACAAACGAACTGGCGTGTTATCGATAAGCTATTAGGAATTAAAGTCGAATTCCAAGAGCCTTCCGGACCGTTTTCAATTTTATGGGCGTCACCAGAAAATTGTTTGAAGTGTTCTCATTAATTTACGTCATAAACACACTGTGACGTCATTCATCAAGCATTCCTTCTTAATCACAATTGCGGTAAAGAAAAATGACCAACATTACGTTGAATTTGTTGTCGTAACCCTTTCATGCATGATTTTTTAACCGAAATTCTACGTACTTGTTCTAACTTGTTCATAAACCACATGCGTTCAATTTGATCTGACTTCCGAAAAGGGCCATAACGACTAATAATGGAGGCAAAACGTATTCTTCGATGTCCCTGACTCTCACAAAACCAAATATAATTGCTCAAATCAAAAGTTATGACAACTTTTCTATTTGTTGTCGCGGAATAACAGTATGCATGCAAGGGTTAATTACATTTTTATCCGGCTCTCGGGTTACGATCAAAGTATCTGTTCTTTCGGTTCTCAAGCGGTAATCTTCCCAGGCATTACGTCATCCGAAATGGGCCGAATGGGTTTATCGCCTTTTACCTCAGGCGCCCTCACCGGGTCCGATTATCTGACGTATGTCTTTATAGTTTCATACAACGAAGCGACTGCGTATACAGTGACTGTATGTGTAACGATAACTTTGAATATACAGCAGCTTATATGATCGAACATAATGTGTTGCAAATAAAGAGCGCGATGAGACATAACAGGCAGAGGAATTGCGAAATCCACCCAGGAAGGCTTATAAAAAATGGGAACCCCCATTAATTAACGTGATGAGCATGGGATCAGATGGAACTGCCGTAATTACTGGGAGAAACAAAGGCTACACAAGCATATTGCTTGGGTCAGAACTCCACATAGTGAATGTGCAGTGTGTCGCCCACTCTCTGGATTTGCGCACATCTTAAGCAGCAGAGCCAATAGCAGACCTAAAAGAGCATTGCAGATACTAACTTATTTTATTACTTTCGTGCTAGTACCAAATGAGCAGCTCAAATAAAGATATATTCAGAAATTGCTGGAAGAGCCATTGCCCACGTACGAAGACCTGCATTCCAGTCCATGGCTATCATACTACAATGCACTTCGTGTTGTGCACAGGACACTCACGCTTCACTGAAGTATCTCAGGTTTTCAGCAAAGACCCAAAATTAAATGGCCTATATAAAGATCGCATCAGATATTCATCAGCATCATTGCCCACTCATAAAGGAAAAACTCCTCCTCACCGCGGTTGGAGCGGTGGCAACGTGGTGGTGACAAAGCTATGCAGTATGGAATTCAGGTTCCTAGCAGGACTAGCCATGGATGACTGGTTTCGCACCAAGCGGTATTAAGGGCGTAACCTGGCTAACAGGACACTTGTGAACATCCAGAAATCGGCATCGAGATATGTCGTAGCAAGCAAGAACGTGTCAGGCGCTAAATCACAAATCAATGAAGTGAAAGTGGCAACGTTGCTTCTGCGCCATTCCTTTGTGTGTTATAGGCCAAACCTGTAGCAGTCATAGAGTTACTTTGTAATGCGTATCAGTGTCTCTGTGAGCTGGTTTGGCCAATCAGCTCGCAAGGCACATTGATATCATTGGTTCCCTAAGGGACTACTTGAGTTCCCTTAGAATATGCGGATGATCTCGTGACGGTACCCTGGCACCAGCCAGGACGGGTCGCCTCAGTCTCTCTCCTGCCTCCTTTCCCACTGAACTTTCACAGCGACTGCTATCTTCGCCTGAATATATTTTAACTTCTTCTTTCGGACACTGTCCTAAGTTTCTTTCGACCTATACCAAATGGTATAGGTAACCTCAAATATACGAATAAACCCATTTCGTTTGTTGTTGTAAAAAAGGTTTCGTTTGTTTCCTTAATTCAGTTTCGTTTCGTTAAATTAAGAATAGGGGATAACAAATCCTCTATCCTTACTAACCTTCTCCGACTTCGCCTTCACCCGCTGAGCCTTGCTGTTCTTGGTGTTGGGGGTAAATACTTGCATTTTCTGCGGGTTAACGAATAGTTGCGATCAAATTTCATGCAGACCAAATAATCCTGAGGCACAATCTTCGTGAGCTCTATGCAGAAGTCCGACTCGCTCATCGTCGTCGTCGTCGTCGTCGTCGTCGTCGTCGTCGTCGTCGTCATCATCATCATCATCATCATCATCATCATCATCATCATCATCATCATCATCATCATCATCATCATCATCATAATCATCATCATAATCATCATCATCATCATCATCATCAACAACAACATCAACCACAACAATACCACACCACCACCACCACCACCACCGCCGCTGACATTGTGGATTTCATGGCTCATGTTACAATCATGTCCCACTTCCAACAAACAGAAAATATTGATATGGCTTTAATAAAATGTGAAATCAGATATTGCTATCAAGAATGTGGAAATAAAATCAAAGAAATGATATCTCGCAAACTCACAGTACTATCCAGATACATCTAAAGAAACGTGAGCATCAAATCAGAAGACCCCATTCAATCTACAGGAAGTGTGCATCACATTTATTAATAAATTAATGAATAATATACAGTCCCGGTTTCCAAACACTAACCCTCTGTTCCGTGCATTTTGTGTGTTCAGTTTCTGTTCCATCTGCTTCATGAGTGATGAAGAACTGAAGTAAAATAAACTAGTCTCACAGAGTAATTGGTCAGCGGCATGAGTTCGATTCTTACCGGTGCTCCACCTGTTATATATTGAAACAAAGCAACACTCGTTTTTGACGACGGAAATCGGAAATAAACTTACAAGAGATCAAAAATTATGTGCATGTGAACAACAAATAATAAAAAGAGAAAAAAAACGGAAATGAATGACCACGTGGTGGATTAACATGCTGAGAGCGGGAGATTTCGTTTAGAAGAGAAGCGAGACGGACATCTGAAATGTAGGCCTAAGAATTATCAGTAGTCTCTTTCCCTCCTCTTTCTCAACGTATATTTTGATTCAAAATAATTGTATAAATTAGTGACAAGAACTAACGATGTAGACCACAGAAGACCTCATGAACAACAACCACCACCAAAGGTCTGCCCAGGAAAAACAAAAAAATATCTTGACTACGGCTTCATCTCTTCAGATTGTATCTAGTAAGCCTTCACGTTGTGTGTGTGTGTGTTTGTAAAATCGATGACATAACATCAAGATTATGTTCTATATGTGTAAAGGAGCCTCTTTATGTAAAGGTTGCTTTTTAATAGGACTCCATTACTAGTCTCATTTCCTTTGTGGGCAATTTGATCCTCTGTGTGGTCTTTGTTTTGTGCTCGTCATATTTATTTACCTATATTTGCTCTTTTGTATTCTGAAGGCCAACATTCGTAGGATTGTTGGCTATTAAAGGAGCCACTACCGATCATGATTCTCAGATCTTTCTTCTGAGCCCCACGGCTTTTATATTTATTTGTTTAATATTTGTTCATTGCTCTGTTGGTGTATGCCGCAACACCAGGTCCAGGCTTAATTCACCTGTGATCCTGTCACAGAGATAGTGTCTATGTATCCCATATGTAGGAATGATAGTGTACTATCATGTATATTGTACGCGTAAGATGTTTACAATAAAGAATGTCGTTCAGTATTTGTTTCAATGGCTTATAGCACAGAAACCAAGCGTGGTAAGACCTACGTTAATGGAAACGTTTTCTTTATTTAGATTTCATAAGCTCTATCTAATTGCTAAATATCGAGCTTGTCTTTTGTAATTGAAATTAGATTCCTTCGTGAATCAATGTGATCTATATAAATTTATTTTATATTATCATAATCTCCCCTCTCTCTCTCTCTCTCTCTCTCTCTCTCTCTCTATATATATATATATATATATATATATATATATATATATATATATATATATATATATATATATATATATATATATAATTTTATTATTAAAAACTGTGTTCTACGGCTACGGTAGTCAAATGACATCCCGTAGCTGCAATCAGTCTTCCATGCTAGTCCCATGCCATCTGGCCTTGTCATGCGCAAGTTGTTGTAGGCAATGAAGTTGTTTCGCTGTACGTAGTGGTCCTAGTCCCGCCTGCTTGAGGTCAGCACGTAGTGTGCCCAGCAGATTTGTGCAGTGCCGTCCTAGTTGCGGTTGGTAGGCCTGCGAGCCAGTAACGGCATTGAATTTGATCAATAGTCATTAGACACCAATTAAGCAAGATTTCCTGAATTTAAATTTCTTCGTAAGACCCCTTAAGTTTAATTACACTTTTAGTCAGATTTTAGAATCAAAATCATTTGTATTTTGATCAAACTTGTAATAAAGATTCTAGACATAATATTTAGTATCATTATGTCTATACAGTAAAGCCTCTACATACGATTGCCTAAACGTACGAATTTTCCAACATACGACGTGAAATTTGATCAAATTATCGACTCTAAACCCGATTGAAAATCCAATATACGATGTTGAAGTTTCGTGGTTAGACCGCTATGCGTCAGCACTCATGACAGGATGGAGATTTCAGTTCACAGTTCCGCTTCGCTTCGTAAACATCTCTGGTGATTGGCTTTTACTTCTTAGCGATAATTAGTGTTATTTTTGCATCTTTTTCATTATTAGGGGTCCCAAGAAAGCTAGTGCGAGTGGTAGTAGTGGTGGAAAAAGTAATGTTCATTAGAATGAAGCAAGAAATCATAGAAAAACATGAACGTGGTGTGGGTGTGAGCGATCTGGCTAAGCATTATGACCGCAACATGTCTACAATCTCAACGATTATAAAGCAAAAGAAAGTCATATAATCTGCCAAACCATCCAAGGGTATCACCATCATTTCAAAACGTAGAAGCCTTACCCTGGAAGAGATGGAACGCCTTTTGCTTGTATGGATAAAGAACAAGAAGATTGCAAGCGATACGATCACGGAAACCATCGCATGTGAGAAGGCCAGCGCCATCTACTGCGACTTGAAAGCAAACCCTGGTGATTAGGTTGGAAAGAGTTCAAGCGATCTTACACCAGGGGAATTCAAGGCGTATCGTGGTTGGTTTGGGAAATTTCGTAAAAGAAGCAGTATTCATTTAGTTGTACGAAAAAGTGAAGATTTTAACATTTTATTTCGATAGCGGCACAGACATAGGAAAAGGAACAAAACGCACAGCGATATGTGATTGGTCCATACGAGAAATTTTTAACAAGTATGAGATATATTTTTGGCAAGTAGACGATATTTTTTTCTCCTTTTTTTCCACATATGAGCTAGTATTGGGATGTTTATGGCAATGTGAAAGGGAAAGACAAGTAAAGACGCCAACAGAGAGGCGTTAGAAACGAAGAGGGGGAAGGGGAAAAAGTGGAAAAAGGCAGCTAGTTTTAACTAGGATAATCTCTATAATTGGGAGGTATATAAATACACATTCATATAACTATATACGTAAATATCCATAAATATACATACACACACTCCAACCATATTTCCCATCAGGGCAAACTAGAAAGGATGCACTTGTGAACCTTATACTCGCGTCTTGGCTAGCTGTTGATATCATTAAATAGACGATAAAGGTTTTGTTTCACATTGTATCTTAGCCTGATGATACCAAATACTCAGTAGTCGATATTATTATTATTATTATTATTATTATTATTATTATTATTATTATTATTATTATTATTATTATTAGGTACTTTTATCGATCCTGAACCAGCTGTCGTGACGTTCGACTCAGAATCGTTCGGCTGTCCTACGCAAACGGCCGAGTGTTGACGAGCCGAAACAGCGAGCAGCCGATAACTTTGTTACTAATTGAAAATAAGTGCTTTCGAAGACGGATTTTTTGTCAGGAAGTTTTTTTGAAGAAAATAAACCCAAAATGAATTACGAACAGCTTTGCACTGCAGTATCATCGCGAGCAAGTAAGAATAAATAATAAAATTAAAAAATATGTCGTGATAAAAGTAATTTTGGTACGTTTTTTTTTTCTTCAAAAAAATTCCTTGTAAATAAAAATACAGTATTCATTTTATAACAGTAACCTCGCTATGTTTTTGTTCCCTGTTGTTTCTTTCAAAAAAATTAATGTAAATATGTTTAATTTTCTTTGTTTGTTTCTTTAAAAAATTCCTGACCCTAACCCTAAACCCTAACCTTAAACCCTAACCGTAACACTAAAAACAAAAAAAAACACACAAAAAAAAAACAAGCAAAACATTATTATCATAGGACGCAACACCGTATCAAAAATGTCGGCTGCTCGCTGCTTCGGCTCGGCAACTCTCGGCCGTTTGCGTAGAACAGCCGAACGCTTCCGAGTCGAACGTCACGACAGCTGGTTCAGGATCGATAAAAGCACTTATTATTATTATTATTATTATTATTATTATTATTATTATTATTATTATTATTATTATTATTATTATTATTATTATTATTATTATTATTATTATTTCAAATCCTCACTTTTTCTGAATACGTTCGTTGATACGAACGAAACCGGTGAGATCTCTCGTTTCTTGTTTTTCTCCTGTATTTAAACCTGTTTTCCGTTTGTCTCCCCCCCCCCCACACACACACGTTAATATATATATATATATATATATATATATATATATATATATATATATATATATATATATATATATATATATATATATATATATATACACGGTGATCTGTATATGAGTGTATGTGCAGGGGTATGGATTTTTATCTGATTTGAGTATTCCAGTTATCTATGAATGTAAATTACTAGTAAGAACTATTATATCAAATTTTAAATTCTCACTAAATTAAGATTCACCTTTCTTTACTATTGTTATTTCCTTTTAATATCACGAAGCCTTTGGAAATCAAATATAGCGACTTTTCGCATCTTTTGGGTCTCTCTTTTTGGATTTTATAATACACATTTGGATGTGGAATTAATTTTGCCAATTAATGTTTTTTGTCGGGTTATTTGACAATGGATATGTTCTTGGTGTTTTTATTTTGTTTCCGGTGGAATTTGTAACTTTTTGGGGAATTAAGATTGATTGTGTTTTTTTTTTCTAGAGCACATACGAAAATCGTATTACGAAAATGTTGTTCTGAAGAGAGTTCTGTGTTTAAAAAAAATGGTTGATTATGTGACTTAAAATAAACACTGCATTGAAATAGCTGTAAACAACTATAACTTTTTATATGCTCTTTATTTGGAACTTGATTTGAAAAATGATTTAAGTCGTCAAACACACACACAAACACACACACATACATACAGATATATATACAAATATATATATAGTGACTGTTTTTATTCGAACATGTACAAGGTCTGCTACACTGGCATGTCGAAACATTCACAATACAGCTCTATATCTTTTGTAAGCCCGGTTTGACTCCCTTTGGATTTCTACCCTGTGGATTTTTTTTACTCTACCTGGATTACAAATATATATATATACATATATATTCACTTATATATATGTATGTGTGTGTGTGTATGTGTGTGTGTGTGTGTGTGTGTGTGTGTGTGTGGATATGTGTGAATATGTGTGTGTGTAAGACTGAGCGCGATTTGACTATAGCAATGTCTATATGTGTATCCCCTGTCGGTGTGCAGTACTATACATGTCTGTCTGTCTGTCTGCTCCCACATTAACATACATTTCCATTATTGACACTGTTGACATATTCACCGTTTGTTTAGTTGTCCATGCACAACTAAAAGAACGTGTTAGTGCTTGGCTTGAGTGTGTTGACCTTCCTATTCCCAAGCCCGTGTCCTGACGCAAAATGGACGCCTTACAGTAGACGAAGAATCAAGTGGAAATCGATCAGTTCGTTTACTTGCGTGCCTTAAGCTACCGACCATATGAAGGTGTACAACACGCAACAAGCGTTGTATGCGTTGGACAGTTTTGTTTGCTGGTTCACTGCTGTGCATACAGCTGGTTTGCTTTGGTTAAGAGGGCGGGTCGGATATGTATATTCCTGTAGTATCTATATACACATCTGTCAGAGCCATCGAAAACGCTTGCACGTCTATTTCTCCTATAAATTCAGTTTAACGTCAGCAATTTTCTTTTTCATAAGACATATACAAACTAACATGCATTAACCAATGTCGGCTCTCTATTTATCTATTATTATACTAAACATTTTTATAATAAATTCATATTTGGTGTTATTCATTTTAATGTTATTGTCTTATCTTTCTATATATTTGTCGTACTAAATGTGAGTCAATCAACGTTTGTTAGTCTAAAGCTTTTTTCGTATATACATTATATATTTCGTATATACATAATATATATCATCATCATCATCATCATCATCATCATCATCATCATCATCATCATCATCATCATCGACGACCTGAAGCTATTTGCATAAAAAGCAAAAAAGAACTAGAAAAGCTGACAAACACAACCAAAATCTTCAGTCAGGACATTCAAATGGAATTTGGAATAGAAAAGTGTTCATTTCTAGAAAGGAGAAAACTGGAGACTTCGGAGGACATGGAACTGCCCAACCAAGAAGAGATGACGAACATGATACCTATAAATATTTTTGGGTTTTGAAAGCAGACGTCATCAAATCTACAAAAATGAAAGAGACGATTGGAAAGGAATAGATGAGAAGAACAAGAAAACTCTTAGAAATGAAATTATATAGTAGTAATCTAGTAAAAGAAATAAACAGTTGGGCAGTATCACTAGTAAGATACCCTGGGTCATTCATAGGCTAGACAAAAAAAGAATTTAGGCACCTTGACTAGAAAACTTAGAAACTACTGACCAAACACAATGCACTACACCCGGTAGATGATACTGACGTGAAAAGGAAAGAAGGGGAAGAAGACTGATAGGCATAGAAGACTGCATGGAGAACAAATAAAGAATTGGAAAAATATATAACCCAGAACACAGAAAGGCTGATCACTCAAGCAAGAGACACCGTCACAATGAACAATTCAGGAAGCAGTGTTGTGACCTTGAAGGGCCGATAATAAATAAGAACCCACAGTTGTATATTTACAAGAGTGTGTATTTACAGAAGTACAGAATAGTATGTTACAGAAAGACTGCTCATCCTTCGTTGTAGGCTTCTCTATAAATAATATCTAGAAGAGTCCATATAGTCAAGAAATAGGGCCGATAACCATGACACCATAACCTCCCCCTTTTTAATGTTGCTCCGTATGGAGTCAATGCTTCTTCTTTTTAGGGTTTATTGCAATCAAGTCCGTAATCTTACGTTTTCTTTTTGATCCAGAAGCTGTTTTGTCGAACACAACATCCATTAGTTCGTCCTCTAAAGTGTTATTCTTGACAACACCTGAATATCGTTTCCGCATTTGATTCGTGTGTCTTTTGTAGGTAAACCTGTGCTGCTTTACCGTGTAACTCATGTTATTAATCCTTTTATCGACTATCTCTGTTTCAAGTAGGATTTTTTGCTTTTGAACATACGAAAGAAAACTTTTTCTCCAACCTTGAAGCGTTCCTTTGTGACATTTTTTTCTTCGTCTTGGTTTCGTATGGGTTGGCAATAATCTATCAGACACTGTTTTAATCTTGCTTGCAAACATTGCTTCTGGTGGCGTTCTGCAAAAATTATTGAATAGCCTTTTCAGTAGGTGTACCTCTCTCTTTCTTAAGTGCTCTTTTGAACATATCTACGAATCGTTCTGCCTGACCATTGCTTCTCGCATGGTATCGCGCGATTGTAATATGCCCCACTACAAATGTTTGACTGAATAGTTTCAATTCACTATATGTAAATTGCGTTCCGTTGTCTGTTATAATACTGTCAACAACCCCGAATCGGGAGAACAATTCATGTAAAAAACTAATGGTTTGTGATTGTTTTTTTTACATTTTAATATTTCCGCCGTTTCGAGAAACTGTCCACCACTATAAGGTAATAGAAACAATCCAGTTGGACAGCAAAATCTACGTGGATCCTAAACCATGGTATAGGAGGTGTCTTCGCTGCCAAAGCACAACCTTTGCATAGTTATACCGAATTTGTGTATACTTGTCAATAGTGTCTATACTTGTCCAATACACATTGCTTATCATGAAACTTTTCATTCTCAAAATACCCGGATGACAGACAGGAAATTTCTTTATATTTTTTCCTGTAATGTTGCAGAAATAACCATTCGATTGCCGTACATAACTACTTTATCAAAGGTTGAATACATTTCCGAGATTCGTGGGTGTTTTTATTTCATTTTATTTTACTTTTCATGTTAAAAAAAATCGTCGTCTAACGATTTTTCTTTTATTTCTTTGAGTGTTATCGGTAGCTCCCTAATTGCGTTACACCATGTATTTTTTTAACTTCTACCTCAGTTTGTAAGGAAGCATTCACTGTGTCTTCAAGGGGTTCAGCACATTTTGGAATAAGTCCAGATAATCCGTCAGCATGACTAATTTTTGACGATGGAAGAAACTCCATTCTATAATTGTAATAGAGGAGAATAGTCCACCATCTCTGCAATCTGTTTGCAGTATGGGTCGGTAATCCCTTTTTTGACTCATAAATCGTTATTAGTGGCTTATGGTCGGTTTGCAACACAAAATATTTTTTGTGAATAAATCGGTGAAATTTGGTGACTGCAAAAAGAATACCACATGCTTCCTTCTTGATTTGTGAGTTACTTTTTTCTGCAGGTAGTAACGTACAAGACGCGTGGGCGATAGGTGTTAGCGATCCGTCTTTCATGCCGTACAAGTTAGTATCAGTATTCGTAGTGATTTCGAGATCTGGAATGTAGTGCGTTAAAAATAATTATGATGTGAGGATATGTTACGTCTGGATGTTTATACGTTATCGGTTCAATTACAACTCAAAAAGAATGAAAGAAGTACGAAGTAGAACCTTTAACAGATTTATTTTAGAACACACTGATTAGATTGAAATGTAGAAAACCGCTGAACACGAGATTCTTGTTTGATCACTTTTTTCACTGTCCAGGCAGACGACACGACATAACTCTTATTTTTTATTCAAGGGAAATAACTCGATTCTGTTTTGTTAGGTTGCCCTAACAGGATATTTTTAATTTTTTCAAATGCCTCCTGCTATTCTTTCGTCTAAACCCAATGTTTTTCGTTTTTTAATAGCTCATTTAATAAAGCTCGGAAATTGTGCATGTTTTGAATAAACACATTATAATAATTTGCTAAACATAGAAATATTGTAGTTACGATACGTTTTCTGAAGACGCCATATTTTTTATCGCATTAGTTCGTTGTGGGTCTGGTCTTCTATCATCTTTTTCTATAATTTGACCAAGCTATTTGTTTTCCATTAAATAATCGAATTTTCCCTCCTTCAATTTAAAGCCATAGTCCCGGATTTTCTTTAAATACGTTGTGTACATTTGATTTGTGTTGCTCGGTGCTTTTACTGACCACTAGAATGGCATCTAGGAAGGCTGTCGCAAATTCCAGTCCGCTAAGCAATGTGTCCATTACTTGTTTAAAAATGACTGACATAACTTTACCCCAATCATTGAATCGTTCAAATTTGTGCAAACCCCTATGGATATTTATACAAAGTATCTCTGAGGACTCCTCGTACACAGGTATTTGTAGTAAGCATCACTAAAATTAACCTTTTCGTTGAGTTCAGCGAAAATCTCTTGTGGATAAGACAGAGGCTAGTAGTAATCATTTAGTGCATAGTTCAATCACGGATCTCTTTACGTTTTTATATGTAGATTGTAGGCGAAGCCCGCTCGCTGTTCTCTACGTTCGATAATACTCCCATTTCTTCGAGTCTATTAAATTTCTCGTCAATCTGATTTAATGATGCGAATAGAACTTTTTTTTAATTGGTTGAATATTTGGTTTTAATTCAAACTTGGCAGTCATTATTTTGCATCTTCCCAGTCCACCAGAGAAAACTTCCAAAAAGGTTTCTTTTAATTGTTTCTTTAGTCTCTCTGCTTCGACATTTAAAATTTCAATATTTTAACAGAAAGGGTTCATAGGCATATTCCATAATTGAAACTTCTTCATCAAGTCTGTGCCTAAGAGGTTGTTTGAGCTGTTCATCACCAACATTCTTCGTTAAAAAGTCTTTATTTTTAATGTAACGTTAGAAATTAGCTTAGCTATTTTGCTCGTTCCCATCAAAGTTATTTTTAGAATTTAAATAGAAGTAAAGAGACTCATTATTTTTAATTATTCAAGAAGAATGTCTCAATACATATGTCACAGTTTATGAATTTTCGAATGAAATCAAAGTACAATAAATAGTGGTAATGATTATGACCCAACAGTTCACAAGTAAGTCTACTTATTTATACATATGAACATCCGTGTTTACGTATGTTAATGTGGGGAGTCGGGCTAATATATACTTACAAAAATAAAGTATTTGCAAATAATATTTGGATCTAATGAATACATCACTTAATGAATTATATAGATATATAGATCAATAAATATATTTAGAGAAGGGGATCAGGGGAAAGAAAGATGATTGAGAGAGAAACATATATCAAGTACAGAAAAAGAGGGTAAAACATGATTGAAAGAAGAAAATCAAAAAGATAATCACGACATGAAGTATGTAAAACCTAATAAGGTAGAAGTAAAAAATATATTTTAAGAGAGAGTACAAAATTAGGAAGAAGGAAAGGGAATTTTAGAGAACAATAGAGAAATGAAAAAGTAGTATAGGGGTATTTTAGAGAATAGTAGAAAAGGGTATAGCGAAAGGGGTATTTAGAGGACAGTAATGAAATAAGGAAGAAGGAAAGGGGATATTTTACAAGAAAATAACAAAAATATGGGGAAATTATGGGGGTATTTCAGAGAGCAGGAGAGAAATATGGTATAAGAATAGAGATATTTAGAGAGCAGTAAAGAAATAAGGAAGAGGTGAAGCGGTATTTCAGTAGAAAAATTGTTATTTAGAGGTGAGTGGAGAAATAAGGAAGAAAAAAGAGTGTTTGTGAAAAGTAGTAAAGGAAGAACGTGGTATTTACGGTAGAGAAGTAAGGAAGAGGTAAATAAGTATTTTTGATACAGTACAGAAATAAGGAAGAAGTAATGGTGTATATATTGTACAGAAATAAAAAGATGGTGAATTTTAGGGAGCAATAGAGAAATAAGGAAAAATGAATGAGGTATTTTAAACGACGGTGAAGAAAAAAGGAAACGGGAATGGGGTATTTTATACGACGGTGGAGAAATAAGGAAAAGGGAATCAGGTATTTTAAACGACGGTGGAGAAATAAGGAAAAGGGAATGGGGTATTTTAAACGACGGTGGAGAAATAAGGAAAAGGGAATGGGGTATTTTAAACGACGGTGGAGAAATAGGGAAAATGGAATGGGGTATTTTAAACGACGGTGGAGAAATAAGGAAAAGGGAATGAGGTATTTTAAACGACGGTGGAGAAATAAGGAAAAGGGAATGGGGTATTTTAAACGACGGTGGAGAAATAAAGAAAAGGGAATGGGGTATTTAAAACGACGGTGGAGAAATAAGGAAAAGAGAATGGGGTATTTTAAACAGCGGTGGAGAAATAAGGAAAAGAGAATGGGGTATTTTAAACGACGGTGGAGAAATAAGGAAAAGGGAATGGGGTATTTTAAACGACGGTGGAGAAATAAGGAAAAGGGAATGGGGTATTTTAAACGACGGTGGAAAAATAAGGAAAAGGGAATGGGGTATTTTAAACGACGGTGGAGAAATAAGGAAAAGGGAATGAGGTATTTTAAACTACGGTTGAGAAATAAGGAAAAGGGAATGGGGTATTTTAAACGACGGTGGAGAAATAAGGAAAAGGGAATAGGGTATTTTGATCGACGGTGGAAAAATAAGGAAAAGGGAATAGCGTATTAAAAACGATGGTAGAGAAATAAGGAAAAGGGAATGTGGTATTTTAAACGACGGTGGAGAAATAAGGAAAAGGGAATGGGGTATTTTAAACGACGGTGGAGAAATAAGGAAAATGGAATGGGGTATTTTAAACGACGGTGGAGAAATAAGGAAAAGGGAATGAGGTATTTTAAACTACGGTTGAGAAATAAGGAAAAGGGAATGGGGTATTTTAAACGACGGTGGAGAAATAAGGAAAAGGGAATGGGGTATTTTAAACGACAGTGGAAAAATAAGGAAAAGGGAATGGGGTATTTTAAACGACGGTGGATAAATAAGGAAAGCGGAATGAGGTATTTTAAACGACAGTGGAAAAATAAAAAAAAGGGGAACGGGGTATTGTAAACGACGGTTGAGAAATAAAGAAAAAGGGAATGGGGTATTTTAAACGACGTTGGAGAAATAAGGAAAAGGGAATGGGGTATTTTAAACGACGGTGTATAAATAACGAAAAATGGGAATGGGGTATTTTAAACGACGTTGTATAAATAAGGAAAAAGGAATGGGGTATTTTAAACGACGGTGGAGAAATAAGGAAAAGGGAATGAAGTATTTTAAACGACGATTGAGAAATAAGGAAAAGGGAATGGGGTATTTTAAACGACGGTGGAGAAATAAGGAAAAGGGAATGGGGTATTTTAAACGACGGTTGAGAAATAAGGAAAAGGGAATGGGGTATTTTACACGACGGTGGAGAAATAAAGAAAAGGGAATGGGGTATTTTAAACGACGGTGGAGAAATAAGGAAAAGGGAATGGGGTATTTTAAACGACGTTGGATAAATAAGGAAAAGGGAATGGGGTATTTAAAACGACGGTGGAGAAATAAGGAAAATGGAATAGGGTATTTTAAACGACGGTGGAGAAATAAGGAAAAGGGAATCGGGTATTTTAAACGACGGTGGAGTAATAAGGAAAAGGGAATTAGGTATTTTAAACGACGGTGGAGAAATAAGGAAAATGGAATAGGGTATTTTAAACGACGGTGGAGTAATAAGGAAAAGGGAATAGGGTATTTTAAACGACGGTGGAAAAACAAGGAAAAGGGAAAGGGGTATCTAAACGACGGTGGAGAAATAAGGAAAAGGGAATCGGGTATCCAAACGACGCTGGAGAAATAAGGAAAAGGGAATAGGGTATTTTAAACGACGGTGGAGAAATAAGGAAAAGGGAATGGGGTATTTTAAACGACGCTGGAGAAATAAGGAAAAGGGAATAGGGTATTTTAAACGACGATGGAAAAATAAGGAAAAGGGAAAGGGGTATCTAAACGACGGTGGAGAAATAAGGAAAAGGGAATCGGGTATTTTAAACGACGCTGGAGAAATAAGGAAAAGGGAATAGGGTATTTTAAACGACGGTGGAGAAATAAGGAAAAGGGAATGGGGTATTTTAAACGACGCTGGAGAAATAAGGAAAAGGGAATGGGGTATTTTAAACGACGGTGGAGAAATAAGGAAAAGGGAATGGGGTTTTTAAAACGACGGTGGAGAAATAAGGAAAAGGGAATCGGGTATTTTAAACGACGATGGAAAAATAAGGAAAAGGGAAAGGGGTATCTAAACGACGGTGGAGAAATAAGGAAAAAGAATTCTGGTATTTTAAAAGAGGGTACAGAAATAAGGAAGAAGTAAATGGGTATTTTTAAGTACATGGATGACAATTTTAGAAGACAATACAGAATGGAGGTAAAAAGAAAATGCTTATTTTTGCAGAAAGTTGGAGAAGAGGATATGGTGTATTTTAGAGGACAGTAGAGAAATAAGGAATAGAAAAAAATTGTTTTTTAGAAAGATATAGTAAAGGAAGAAGGATAGGTGTATTTTAGAGGACAGTGCAGAAATAACTTTGAAAAAAGGGTACTATAGAGGACAATAGAGAAATAAAAAATGAATAAACGAGTATTTTTTAATACAGTATAGAAAAAAAGGAAGAAAAAATGGAGTATTTATAGTAGAATACAGAAATAAGAAGAAGTATCTTTGAGGGCAGTGCAGAAATAAGGAAACGGAATGGTGTGTTTTGGAAGGGAGTATATAAATAGGGGAGAAATAAAGGGTTATTTTAGAGTCGAATAGATAACGAGCGTAACAGGAAGGGGATATTTAAGTAGTGAAGATGGGTAGAAGTATACGGGCATTTTACAGGACAATACATCATAGAGGTAAAAAAGGAAACACGTATTTTCGCGGAAAGTAGAGAAAATAGGTCAAATCAAAAGGGGTATTTTAGAATACAGCACAGAAGGGTGGTAGAAACAAAGGAGTCATTTAAGAAACAATGTAGAAAGTGGGTAAGAGAAAGGGAAACTTTGTAATGCAATGCAGAAATAAAGTAAAGGGATACTTGCATTTTAAATATAGTACAGAATAGTGTTGGGACCATTAACCGGAATCGGAATCGGGAATCGGAAAAACCGGAACTTTTTTTTTGGGGGGGTGTATTGCAATCGATATCGGAATCAGAAAAATGTTAGCCTAATTTCTGATTCCAAAAACGATTCTTTTACATTTTTTGTTTGTTTGTTTAATACGTAATTTTCTATTGATGCTACTAATGATAACACGATGAGAATTCATAGATTATAATAACGAACGTAGGTAAAAATAGCACTGAAAAAATGGCATAGTAAAAATGGCACAGGTAAAATGGCAAGAGTTGATAAATAAGAAAAAATGGCACAAATTAAAAAAATATAGATGAAAATCTAACTATGAGTTTATCAAAAGTTTGGATACAATACATATAAGGAAAACATTAAGAAGTTTGTCAACGTAAAAATAAAATCATATTTACATTTAAAAGTAAGTGAGGACCCCCCCCCCGCTAAATCCCCCCCCCCCCAAAAAAAAAAAATGAAATTCTACTGTTTTAGGTGATTTTAGAATCAGAATCGGTAATTTTATCGGAAACGGGAATTTAGAACAGAATCGGTAATTGTATCGGAATTGGGGACAATATTTGAATGGTCCCATCACCAGTACAGAAGGAAGGTCGAAGAAGGGATATTTGAGAGGTATAATCATGTGAAATAGAAAGAGATATTTCGAAGAGAGTAGAGAAACGATGTAGAAAGAATGGTTTAATGTATAGGATAGTGGGGAAATAAAGTAGAAGAAAAAAGGAGACATTTTAAATAACAGTAAAAGAATTATGTAAAAATAAAAGGGACAATTTAGAAGAGAATACAGAAAGAGGGTACAAGAAAAAGGGTATTTTAGAGAACAGTAGAGAAAGGAAGCAGAATGGAAAATGGTTGCTTAGAGCACGGTATAGAAAAGGGACAGAAAAAAAGGATATTTTAAAATATAGAAAAGAAAAACGGACGGAAGGAAAAGGGTATTTTTAAAAACAGTAGAGAAGGGTCGATAGAGAAAAGGTTATTTCAAACAATCCACTAAAAAAAAAAATGTTAAACCAAGATAATTTTCTGAAAGAAAGTTGCTTCAACCATTACTCAATTCAACTGCATCCTAGAATTCCCAGTTTTATTTTGATAAATATATTTAATGAATATATTTGTATTACAAGTTTTGTTTTACATTACAAAAATATCTTTATAAAATATCAAAACGATATTTTGTGTTGCGTTACAGGCTTGAAACCTATAGTATGAATTAACAAATATATATTTTTACAGTCTACAAAAAGGACAAGTCCGAACGAAAATACCTATACCAGCTTTTCCGATATTTTATTTATTTTTTTATTTATTTAGCATTAATTTTTCCAGGGCTTATCTGTAAAATTCATAAACCTCAATGTGTTCATTTTCGAAATATAAAAAAAATCAAATTAAAAAGGAAAAGATAATTTATTATAATCCATCTTTGAATGGCGACTTCCGTTTTAATCATTTCATCTACCGACAATTTTATAAGAATACAATTATTAGCTTTGTGGATTTTTAAAAGCAAAAGAATTAACTTGGCTAATTTTGAATATTCATTTTGAAAGAAAATGGGGACAAATAACTTAGCTTTTTTAAATATTTATCTTTAAAAGATTTACACAAACACAATTAGCAAATTGGTATTTAACTAATACCAGATAGCTTCTCCATGAGCTTTCAATAACAAGGTTATTAGTTTGAACAAGCTGTCTATCAGTTTCTTACATTGTTATAGGGTGATAGTTTCCCATTCTTCTTTTACTGTTTCCCAGAGTAACTTTTTGTTTGCAAATTTCCTACCAGCCAATCGTCTTTTTGTTGGATAATGACCCTGTGAGGCCGGACGCATGTTGAAGTGGACGTATGTGTGGGGGATCGTTTGGTTTGGATTGCGCGATTTAGTGCGGGTGAACCCGTACAACCGAGTGCAAAAAAAGGACTGTTCTCACAGTCGGATCTCACAGGCGTTGACAGGGCCACAACGTTGACGAGACCTCAGGTCAAGGGTCAAGGTGCACCTGCGCATAGGGGTTCTGTGACGTCACGGGCTTTTGTGTGGGAAACTGAGTTTTGCCAGTCTGGTTTTTGGAAGCAAGTCAAACAGACGTATTTCTCTATGTAGTCCCAAATGATTAGGGGAATTAAATTCCCTAAGAGAATACAGGCACGAGATTCCTTCTTCCCCCCTCCTCGAATGGTAAGGACTTAAGCTAGGAATTAACTACGATAAAGTAGTATTTTGATCTCTCCCTCAACGTTAATGAAACATTCCCAAGGGCGACGGTACACTGACGCCTGAAATAAACAAATCAAAATTTAAAAGTTTGTTTGCCTCCTGAATCGTTTTGTGAAGGTTTTGTTGTAGACAGAGCGGACGGCGATGTTCACGGCAGTACAGAAACGAAGAAAGAACTCAACCACTAGACGACATCGAGACGACACCCTCCATGCGACGAGGAAGAGAAGGTACGAGAAATTAAAGACTATGCTACATTTTAACTGTGCTCCACAAGATCTCGATCGGCTAATAATGAGGATTTTGTCCGGACCAAAACATTATCTGAAATGAGTTATCATTTGGCCACTGGTTAAATTTGCAATGTGAGCTGAAAATGGCATTCATCCGGAAACAGGAAAGAAACAACTTTTGAACAGTCGAAATTAATCCTTTTTCTAAAGTATAGATGCATTCTTTGGTTTTGATGCTCATATCACACAGAATCAACTCGACAATATCAAGCGATGGAAATACATCAAAACCCATAAGTCACCCATTTCCATGCTTAAGTATTGTTTGCAGACAATTAATCTCGATTTTCTCACCTGATATTCAAAGACACTGTTTAGGAGCATGCCTCACAAGAGAAAACGCATTCGACCAAATTGCTATCTGAAGAAAGCAACGTATTCAGTAACAAAGCCTATCCTATCCATGATATCCTTTTATGATAGCAAAGGCTTTCTGCGCATTCTCTTGGCGATATATCGTTTTCTTTCAATCTCTTGGCTATTATTCTTCAAGAAAGAGACTTACTGTCTCCGGGTTTTAACTCTTTGTGTCAAATTTGTAAGGGTCTCTTTCCTGTAACGAAAAGCTGTCATTTTTAGGCTTTAGTCATCTTTCCTTGTTGATGATTTGGGACAGCCTGAACCTGACTTCCTTTCCACATTACCTGTTTATTGTTCATATAAGTCACCAATTATTCTCACTGCGGAAAAGGAAGTATAAACCATTTTCCTTGTTCAAGATGGTAACACTTTGTTTATATTTCAAGCCTCTCTTTTACATCTCTCCAATTCTGGTTTTCGCAGTTTCATTCAAATGCTTATTCTTCTTTTTAGGTGGCATTTTATATAAAACATTGAAATACATTTAGCAGCTCAGACACTTTCATAGAAAGCAGTCTGATATCAATAAAATTATTTCAAAACACAATATTAGCAAATTTATGGAAAAATTATCCAGGCTCAGTTTTATCGCCCAGGAGTGCATTAACAATTAAAAATCTCGAGATACTAATTATCTGTCAAGTTTGTTACACAAAGTAATTAAGTAAAGCTCCTTTCTAAGCCTCAGAGGTCTGACACTTCTTACTGGATTGATAGCGTATAGCGGGGCCGGCGACTTCAATCACTCCGTGTCAGGACGCTAGTCAGTCGCCGGTTAAGTAGGGCTGATACCAATTTATATACCGGGGTGTTTTTCTTACAGCAACTAGTATTCTCAAATGATCACTCACCTAAGTATATTTACCTGCACACGCTCCCACTGCAGCAAAATAAGACATGAAGTCGGTTTAACGGGGGACAATTTTGTAGCCTAGCTGGGGGAGGGGGGAAGTTCTTCGATCCCCACGGTGTGTCCACCTCGTCAGCGGAATTAGTTGTCTTCTCTTCAATAATAGCTTTCATAAATGTTATTAATAAAGGAAAAATGAAAAATGAAATTGGGTTTAAAAATATCTTTGGGGTTTTATTCTTTCTTCATAGCATACATGTATAAGCATAGCCCCTCCCTAATTGAGGGGAGGCAGCAGCTATACGAATCCACTGCTCTCTCTCTCTCTCTCTCTCTCTCTCTCTCTCTCTCTCTCTCTCTCTCTCTCTCTCTGGTTCAGTCGAAAGAGAACGACCTCCCTTGCTCATTTACTATGTAATACTGGCCACTTCCGGTCTCTGTGGAGACACTGCCAGGACACGTAGCCTTATTATTACCATTTAGCCCTCCGCTCTAAAAAGGGCGCATTTTCTAGATGGGTGCAAAATTTTCCGTGATCGGACCCGTCAGCATTCAGGAGCGCCTCAGGTTACCGGGCAATAAACTAATCCTTCTTCCTTCGGGTGGAGTTAATGCCTGTGAGGACGGCATCCTAAGACAGAACCGAACAATATTTCAATTCTGATATACGCCTGTGCCACTATTCATTCAGAATGCGCCTATTTACTTGCCTCCCCACAAGAACAAAGTTAGACACAATGTCGGTTTATATTTGTGGGGTAATCCAACTCCCTGAAAGGGGCACTATCTATGGGGCAAACATAAACATTCCCCAGGCAAGAAGGAGTTCTCCTTCTATGATTGAGGACAGAACAAATACTACACTTTGAATTATTTATTTGCAAGAAAAATATAAAAAATGCATTTTAACAAATTAGGCTCAAGGCCATTAAAAGTGCGAGGAGTGTAGGGTCGAAGGTTATCCTCTGTCTATTCTACTCTTTGCTAGAATCATTTACTTTAGTGGCCATCATACTTTAAATATTCCTAATTTTTTAAATTTTTATTTTATTAATAAACAATTTTATTTACCTCTTTTCCAGAAGGTAAGACACAAGGTTATGTGTGGTTTTTGAAAAGCCAGCGCACTAGAAATAGTGCGCTCTAGCCTACAAAATATGTCTCAGCAGCGTTATTGGCATTCCCCGGTAAGGGCGCCCCGGGGGATTAGTAATAAACTAACCCCTTCTCAACGAAAGGTAAAGCCTAGAAAGGTGGACATCCCGAGACTGAACAGAACCATACCTCATCCCGACAGAGCAGGGCCAGAAGAACTCATAACAGCCCACCGTCTCTCTGTTAGACTGATCGTCGATGACGTATCTTCGACTGGTACGAACACACCTACTCTAGCTGTGCCAGTGGGATAACAGTTGGCTCAATAAAAAAAAACAGTTAGTAAGACCCCCTGATCCTTTGTACTACAGATATTGCACTTTGATCCGAGCCCGAATGCCAAGGAATTGACTTGATTCGCACGCTGTTTTCATACGAGCCGATGATACGTCTAGCAAAAAGAGACTATCTCACTAATGAGCAGACCTTCTTTTGCCTAAAGGAGATATGGTCCTGTTCAGTCCTAGGGTGTGCACCCTCCCAGGCTTTGCCTTCTCTCTTTTAAGGGAAGTTGGTTTATTGCCAATCGTCTGAGACGCACATATTGGGGAATGCCGACGGAGCTGCTCAGGCTATTTTTGCGGAACTAGAATTGCCCTCTTCTTTCTGTTGGCTTTTTATCCACCTTTCGGTCTTGTGTCACATCTTTCTGTGGTGGGAAGGAAGCAAATGTCACCAAACGAAAGCCGACTCAAAGAAGTGTAACCTTTTCTCACTCGGGGTGATCTTATTTTAGCCCGCAATCTCCTCAATCACCATTTCCCTCATGACTTATTATTCACTCCTGCACCAGAAAGAGCTCTACGCGGGTAATACCAGAAACTGGTTCACCGCCGATTTCGATTGAACCGGAAGAGGGGTGCTTTTTCGATCAGGATCTCCGGACTTTGGGATGAACTTCCAGGAGATCTAGTAAATGCGTTATCGACGCAGCAATTCAAGGCGAAATTATACAGGTGCTGGGCTACTGTAGCCTATTCTGTGCAAATTTCTACCACATTTTCCCTACCTGGCAACCGCAACATATTTGTTTTATTTTTTGCCAAACATAAGTATCACCCATCGAAGTACTAAGAAGACGCAACATCTCTTAAACTTCCGCGAACTGACGAGAAACGACGTGTGAACGTTATTTTGGAGTTTTACTTAACATAGAGAAATCGCTTGTTTATGTTTTGATTGGCAGATTTTGATGAACAATTTCGTTTTTGTTTTTGTTTTGTTTTTCCTAAGGGTCGAATTCTCACAATAAATGTCATCATCCGTAACAATGTCCGCCACACTCGCATTATAAACATAGAAGAGACGCTGCTAGTCTTTCTCTACTCTATCGTTATGTTTATGGTAGGTGTCGACTGAGCTCCAATTTTGCCTCCCTCCCCTCCCTATATAAAACAATCACAGCAAAAACTTATTTAGTTACAACCACTGTAAAGAACTGTTCCATGAACAAAGTTTCTTGCCATCTCTGGAATATCATACAACGAGGCTGCTAAAACATGGTCGTTTTTAAGTCAAATTTTAACAAATTCTTTTTGAGCTGTCCATTTAAATAATCGAATTATGTCCAGTTTAAACCATCGTTTCCAATTCTCTCATGGTGTTGTTTATCGCCAACAATCTCATTAACTCCAATCCTTGAGTAGCATTTAACCCTTGTTATTGCGCTGACGCATTAGAAAAAAAAAACGTAGAAAGTAAATTCAGATGAAAGTTGGACTTGGATGAAGCAAAACACATTTCGTGATGAATTTTTTGTTTGCTGATCAGGCACCACTTACCAAGGTCAAAAGCCACTCGAGGACAATTAATAACGAGATATATGGGTTGTCAGTTGAATGATAAAAAATATAATGAGAGGATTTAAAAATGGTGAGTTGAATGAATCAAGTTTGATTACTTATGGGGACAATATAGCACAATTATTTGTTGATATTGGATTTGAAGACGACCATGTTGTAGCCTGCAGGGAAGCAGTCCCGTGGTCATATGTTTCACAGACGAGAAGTTATTGGAAAGAAACTCTTTTCATGTAAATTTCGCCTGACGCAAGTCACACAGAGAAAGAAGTGGAAGTTCTTTTCATTTTTTGTCGGATGTTATTGGAAAGAAACTCTCGTCATGGAAATTCTGCCTGACGCACGGAGTCAGAAGTAGAAAGAGAGACGCGTACTTGTCGTGAATGTCTTACAAGGAGGTACCAGAAATTGGAACTCAGTCAAGCACCTTTCGTGGAAATAATGATAGAGTAGAGAAAGACTAACAATGTCTCGTCTGTAGGAAAAGGCGATATAGAGAACAGAAGAGATCCTTCATCCACATGAAAATGAAGTTGGTATATTTTCATCGTCGAGACTTTCAGCTTTCACTTCTTCGGGCCTGATTCCTTCATGAAAGAACACCCGCAGATTTTTTTGCTGATTGTATGAATGGAGATTGTATTGTATTGGTGTGTTGGGGGGGGGGGGGGGAAGAAAAATAGATCGCAAAATAAATAAATAAGTAAATAAGTAAATAATTAAAAAATAAATTGAAAAAGTAGAAACTAAAAAATAACACCGTGTAATGTGAACCATTAACGCTCCACTCGAAGTCTTGAGTCCTCTAAGAAGATGGATGTGGGCAATTTGAACGGCTGCGTTACGTAGCTACCAGGCTATAAAACTGTCAGCAGGCAGTGGCAGTCGACAGATGGGATTAGGAGACGACGGGGCGGGGTCCGGGATGATGGGGGGGGGGGGGATGGCGTCGGTCACGTAAACAATGCCTTGTGTTACAGATAGACTACTTGCCAACCGACACAATTTGACCACCTACCACTCACTGGTATGTGACACATACAAATACGCAGATGACACACGAGTATGCGCACACATAAGCACATATAGACTCACAAGCACATACGCACACACATACGTATATTGCTCGTACAATAACGTCTTTATCGTATCCTTTTTGTTTAATATATAGGTATATATAGGTATATATAGGTTTATATATATATATATATATATATATATATATATATATATATATATATATATATATATATATATATATATATATATATAGTAATCCACAGGATCGACTTTTCCGCCCAAAGAGATCTTAGTTTCTAATAAGTAAAGATCGTAACATCGACATGCCAGAATATATATATATATATATATATATATATATATATATATATATATATATATATATATATGTGTGTGTGTGTGTGTGTGTGTGTATATATATATGTGTATATATATGTCTATATATATATATAGAGAGAGAGAGAGAGAGAGACATATATATATATATATACACATATATATAGACATATATATATATATATATATATATATATATATATATATATATATATATATATATCTCTCTCTCTCTCTCTCTCTCTCTCTCTCTCTATATATATATATATATATATATATATATATATATATATATATATACTTTATTGAACATTTATGAAAACTATTGATTTTAAGTTCATTTTTCATTTTATTAATACAGTTGAACTTCCGCCTTCCAGGCAGCAATTAAGTGGGAGGGGTGTATAGTTAAACAAATGTTTTTACTCGGAGAGTTCAAAGATTTGAACAAACTTTGGTAAATTTGTAGATTAACACCCTCAGCTCAATTGCTACCCCATCTTAACAAATAAGATTCTATTTTTAGGGGCATTCTAACATATTAGGACAGTTAGCTAATATATCTTTTAACACTAACCTTAAGTTCGACTGGCAATGTCGTAAAATCACACGTAATCAGCTATAAAAGTGGGGCCATCCCCTACCCCCCAAAAATAACGCACAGTATATATCTCCGATAGAAAAAAAAATGGTTAACTGCCATAAAACACAAGAATGGCCCGGAAATGGGTGATCATTTTACGTGAAATATATATGAGAAATTGATCGCTCACTTTAAATTCTAAAATAATGATGTTGTTGTTTTCTCTTTCCGCCAGGTTTTTCAGGGTATTCACGCGTAATCGCCTAAAAAAGTAGAATCTCATTTTATCGGGGTTGGTTAAGGTGTTAATCTACAATAATACTTAAACTTTTAACATGTTTATTTATACTTTAAAAATAAGGTATTTTATTAGTTAGATAATTTTAAAAATATTTAATTAACTTTCACGGGAAAGTAAAAACAATGAAAATCAATTGATTAAAACTAAAAAAAAAAAGAAAGGAAAGTATACTTTAAAAAAATATAAGATTTAAAAAATTAAAATATGGGTAAATTTTTATATTAAATCCTCTATTAAAAAAAATGAAATTCTGCTTTTTGGGGCGATTACGTGTGAACACCGTGGAAAACAGAAAGAAGGAAAAAACGAATAGTTCATAATTTAGAGTGGGGGATCAGTTTTATATATCTTTAATGTAAAATGTTCCCCTATTACCGAGCCATTTTCATCTTTTTAGGGAAGTTAACCAATTTTTTTATCACATTTTATAAAAAAATATTATTATTGTTGCCTTAAATACAAGGTTGAGCCTCTGGGTTAATTTACAAACAGGCAGTCACCGTCTCTCTATATGTGTGTGTGTATGTGTGTGTGTTTGTGTGCGCGTGTGTGCGTGTGTGTGTATGTAAAGGGAGAGAAACTCCGCAATGCTCAAGGTGAGCAAATGTACAATTATCGCTAAAACACAATAACAACAAAAATAACACGCATATATAGATATATATGATAAAGAGTGGAAATAGTGTCTCGACGTAATGGAAATTTAAAAATCGGAAATCTAAAAAATATTATTTATGTATTCATCAACGTTTCGTCTTCATTTCAAGACTCTCTCGGATTGACTGTCTGAAGAAAATAACACACAAGTACAAAATGTTTGAAACAAAGGTGGTGCAAGAGTGGGCTAAAGGGCGGCTTATGAAAAATAAATTATGAGATACAAATAGATGGTGGCAATGGGAAATTAAGGTAACAGTAGAGAGTGCGGATGAAATGGTGGCGGTTGGATGTATAAGATCATTAGGGAGGGGGAGCGAGCAAGTGTTATGTAAGCCAAGAGAGGTCGCTTATGATAAGATCAGTTATGGGCTCATCGAGATGGTGGGAGACGTTACAATAACTGTGTAAGGTGCATGGGCAAGCATTGGTTGCGGTCGGGGTTAATTTAAACCATCAAGGAGGAGGGGTCATGAGACATGTTTATTGAACCATTTTTAAAGTTAGCCTTGAGGCAAGAGAGGGGAAAGTGTTAAAAAATTACCCCTTCAAAATAATGAAGATAAATATGCAACATCAAAAACAATTCTACTTTTAGGATTTAGTAGTTCGTTTGTTTTCGTTTCATTATTTATTCACATTATTTTGTGTTTTATTGTATCTTAGTGTTGACTAAAACTGCTGCAATTTTTGTCAACATCTTCATTTACAAAAAAAAATCGCAAATAATCGTGATAATCAAGTTTTTCTGGGTGTCCACATATAATCGCTTCAAATAAAGTTTTAATCTCAGTTTTTAGAGAGGGTTAGGGTTAGTGTTAGCGTTAGGGTTAGGGTTAGGGTTTCTTTTGTGAATTTTTGCCAAACGTGTAGATTAGGTGAGAGATAAGTTTGTTTGTTCTTTTGAATTTAAACAAATATTTTTGAAACATTATGACATGCTGTACGTATTGGAGTTAAAAGTATTTTACGTTCTATTATACGACCTTCATTTTTAACCCTTCCGATCTATTGCCTGAAGGCTAACTTTAAAAATGTTCAACAAAAATATGTCTAATGTATCCTCCTCCTCCTCCTTCATGGTTTAAATTAACTCCGAACGTTACAAATATTTCCCCCCCACACCTTACACAGTTATTGTAATATCTCCCATCATCTCGATGAACCCATAAATGATCTTATCATCAGCGACCTCTCTTGGCTTACATAAAACTAGCTCACTCCCCGCTCTAAGGAACTCTTGAAATAAAGACGAAACGTTGATGAATACATAAATAATATTCTTGGGTTTTCCTTTTCCTTTTTTCAATTTTCGACATATATATATATATATATATATACATATATATATATATACATATATATATACATATATATATATATATATATATATATATATATATATATATATATATACATAAATATATATATATATATATATATATACATATATATATATATACATTATATATATATATATATATACATTATATATATATATATATACATTATATATATATATATATATATACATTATATATATATATATATATATACATTATATATATATATATATATATATATATATATATATATACATTATATATATATATATATATATATACATTATATATATATATATATATATACATTATATATATATATATATACATTATATATATATATATATATATATATATATATATATATATATATATGTATATATATATATTGGTACAGAAAAATGAGTACAACATTCGTACCGTCGGTTTCAAGCACGGAAGGACTTAGCCATCCGGCTCTCTTCAGCTTCTGTTGTCATCTGTTTTACTCTCCCCCTTTTTTTCAAACCTTATTAAACCTTTCTTACACTAAATTTAAACAAACATACACAACACTCTAAGCAAATAACGCGTCCAAACGAGAGTGACACGTGACTTCACATTTCCGAAACAGATGACAACAGAAGCTAAAGAGAGCCGGGTGGCTAAGTGCTTCTGTGCTTGAAACCGACGGTATGAATATTGTACTAATTTCTCTGTACCAAAATAAATAAATATTACGCTCTTAATTTTCAATTTTTAATTTTAATTCTTAATTAATCGAACACTCTGCTGGGATTTTTTCTGCTATATTACAAAGAAGTATATATATATATATATATATATATATATATATATATATATATATATATATATATAATTATCCACGACTCACCACTCTATATAGTAGAAGCGGAAAGAATTTGTCGCTTTTTTATAGATGTAATTTTATTTGTTTATATTTTATTTGCGATACTTGACACATTCAACTATTTATACAGAAAATGCTTTTCTGTATAAATACGCTTAAGTATGGGAAATAAAATATAAACAAATAAAACAACACACACATACACACACACACACACACATATATATATATATATATATATATATATATATATATATATATATATATATATATATATATATATATATATATAAATGGGGTAAGGTGCACGATAAGTCATGAAAATGAAATGCCGTGGTAGACAAAATGTGTGAAAAAAGACAAACGGAAAACAGGTTCAAATGCAAGAGAAAAAACAAAAACAAGAGATTTGACTGGTTTCGTTCGTATTTCTGAAAACGTTCGTTAATGCGAACGAAGCCGGTCAAATCTCTTGTTTTTGTTTTTCTCCTGTATTTTAACCTGTTTTCCGTTTGTCTTTTTTTACACACACATATATAAAGAAGTGAGACTACCAACATTTGAAATTTAAAAAAAAAACTGTTTTTAAAAAATTGTTTATTATCATATAATTTTATAATTTTATAACGCGTTTCGAGCATCTTAGCTGTCTTCAGATGTTCTTGCCATTTGAAAAATGGGTTTATTTTTAACAGATTGGCGTTTCTGTGCGCACGCGCGCGCGCGCGCGTGTGTGTGTGTGTTACTTCTCTGGGTCAAAGCTATGTGTTTTTTAAGCATGTGTGTTTCTGACTTTTATCGTTGCGATCATCTTCGTGTGTGGCGATTGAGTAACTTTTGGTATATATATATATATATATATATATATATATATATATATATATATATATATATATATATATATACTTGGCACAGCTTCAATAGGTGTTCGTACAAATCGAGGATACATCCTTGACAATCAGTTCAACGGAGGCTTTGTTACTGTTGGGCTGAGGTATCGTTCTGTTCTGTGATCACAGTCTTTACCTTTTCTCTGAGAAGAGGTTATTTTTTGTCAGCATTCCCAGTTAGGGGCTACCAGGGAATGCTGACGGGCTGCTCGAGCATTTACGATGGTTAGAATGTGCTAATCCTAGTGCGCTGGTATTTCGAAACCACACCTGACCTTGTGTCTCACCTCGCGGAGAGGATTATATATATATATATATATATATATATATATATATATATATATATATATATATATATATATATATATATATATATATATATAATAAAATAAAGTCAATTTTCACCTGTCGCATTGGTTTAGAACCAAAAGCTCCCTATGCTAATCTGTTCATCCAACAACCTAGGCCAATTTCTCGTATGCGTATTTCCAGAAAATATACATTGATTTCGTCTTTCCAAAAGAAGGTAGCAGACATTTTCACTCTCATACTAATATTTACTTCCTAGTCTCTGACATTCACTGTGGACTTTTCTTGATAGGGAGAATTTCAATTAACTCTCCGCAATTTTTTTTTCCTTCTTACTATTGTCTACATACTTCACTAGATTTTAAATCTAAATAACGAACGCTCCCTGGTAGTCGCGGAATAAAGGAATATCTGACTTCATTCTTTGAGCCGTTCGAACTAACTGGTTCTTATACGTTCTTAAACATTCTGTTAGCAGAATACCAATTAACGTACATATAACCGAATCACAAATGGCGAAATCTGCTTAAAGCTTTCACGTAAGTAAATTTCTGAAGTTAAAAAATAACGCATTTTTCACTGGTACTTTCATTTTGCTTCAAGTCAATTGATAACTTCTTCGATTATCGTCCGTGCGATTACTATCCTACCGATATAAAGTCAGATTAAACACGTCGTCTCCCGATAAATGCAATTTCAGAGTTACGTGTGGGGAAAATCCCCATCCCAAAGAGGGCCACTGGATTGAAACAAAATAGAAATTACGACAGTCTAGAAAGATTTATTCTTAACTGACCGAGAACAGAACACTGGGAATAAAAATAACAAGCAAATAAAGTGAAAGAATGTTTGCGTTTAATTGTTTTTGCACTTTTTTTTCCCTTATTCATTTTGAAAAAAAAATATTCGTGGACAATAATAGCGAAACGTAAATAACTCACAATAATTTAGGTGACTAAACTAGTAAATAACACTGTCGTCGTATATCTTAGCCGGACTTACTGATTCTGAATTACCAATAAAATAATGGAGATAAATATACAGCATCAACAAAAATTCTACTTTTAGGATTTAGTCGTTCGTTGATATTGTTTGCGTTTCATTGTTTATTCAAATTATTTTTGTGTTTTATTGTTTATTCAAATTATTTTTGTGTTTTATTGTTTATTCAAATTATTTTTGTGTTTTATTGTATCTTAGTTCTTGTGTTTGATTGTATCTTAGTTTTGACTAAAGGTGCTGCAATTTTTGTCAACATCTTCATCTACATCTACAAATCGTGATGAATCAAGTTTTTCTGGGTGTCTACATATAATCGCTTCAAATAAAGTTAATCTCAGTTTTTTAGAGGGGATTAGGGTTAGGGTTAGGGTTAGGGTTTTTTTGTGAATTTTTGCCGAACGTGCAGATTAAGTGAGAGATAAGTTTGTTTATTTATTTATTTATTTTTTTTTTTTTTTAAAGCGAAATGCAGTTGCTCAAAACTGTTATATTTTTAAAAACATGATATGCTGTATTGGAGTTAAAAGTCTTTTAGTGAGTTATAAAAATAATTTATTTAAAAAAAATCACGAAGTTAACATGCCAGCGGACGATATGAAAAGGAAAAAAAATTAAAATTTTGCTTTGATAAGCAAAATTTTAATTTTCTATAGCTTAGATTAAAATAAATTTTATTTATTTGAAAAAACAAACATATTGTTATGGTATTCTAAAAAAAAGATTATACTCATTAAAATATTTATAAAAATATTTGTTTCACAACATAATTATTTTAATTACTATTATCAAATACTATTGGAAGTGGATACTCAGATGGCTGGGAATTATTAAAATTGGGTTCTGGAATACTAAAAGGGGGCGAATTTTATGAATAAAAAGGGGGGCCAATTTAATAAATAGGGCCCCGAGCAGCACTTTCCCTCGGTACGCAACTGCATATATGTACATATGTGACATAATAGTTTGTTTTCTATATCATATGTTAAACTATACTTTACACATCTTATTTTATATCTTTTTATAGTTCGTAATGCGCAGGCCCGGGGTCAACGTTTCTCGAGACACCACCCAAAATCGAAATAACACGAAACTCACTGCGAAAGTTAGAAACGTCGGCCGGGCCGCTCAGAAGATTTAGCGTTCATTTAAATGCAGAATAATTAACAGAGTTTTATCTCCACATTTTAACAATAGTTCTTAAGCCTTTAAACTGGCTTTAAACTTATAATGTCCTTAACATGTTTCAAATTGTTCTTACGTTTTAAATCAATATTAAAAGTTACCTTATAGATTTCTGCCTCACTGTTGGTCGTGGGTTTGCTCGCACACTCATCTCCGTTGCTGGCTCGTGATCGTAGTGGGGTACCTGTCTTGTGGGAAAACTCTGTTTTCATGCATGAGAGACAAAGACGCTCGAAGGCAAGACTTTTGAAAGAGATACTATCCTTTTATTTCACACTTCAATCGGAGAGATTTCTACTCGTCGGTTCCTTCATTCACACTCTTTTTTACTTTCATATTGTTTGTGGAATGTGACGGATGCAATCGGCTATATTCTTGTCCCGCCGTTGGGATCTTACTCTGCGTCTTAGCCTATATCTGACGATGTCACCCGGACTCTACACATTGCAGAGCTCAGTCTATGGACGACTTCCATCTCGCGCCTCCATGGTGAACTGTCTAGAAAGCTAATTTCTCACCAAGGATCTGTGACGTCAGAGCTCTTTGACCCTTCAATATCGCTTTTTGTCTAACCTTTTTGATCCGAGTGTTTCATCTCGGCCAGCTCACATCCAGTGTGTTATGATTCTCAAAATGAATCACCGTGGGAACATTTCTGTTTGTCCCAAATTACATATGCACCTATTTTGCACTTCATCCTATTTCTTTCACCCAGTTCATAATCCATACTAGCTAACTTTACACGTTTTCAGAATACAAGGCGCCTCATAATATAACACATACATACCATATACAAATCGACGAATATAAATATATACACGCCCATACACCTTGAACCGCCGCATACATCCGTATACATAAATACACACAAATATACACACATGCTACAAATTAATACATACGTGTATATAAATATCGCTTATACAAATGTTGACACCGGCATACATTTATAAATACAAAACTTAAGTTTAGTCATGCAACTACAAACACTAAATCTATATGCCTGCGTATATATATATATATATATATATATATATATATATATATATATATATATATATATATATATATATATATATATACGCACATGTCCAAGATATACTAATACACAAATATATACGGCCACACAGACATATACATACAGACACATATACACATATAAAACGTATAAGCATACATGCGCATAAGTACGTACATGTCCAACCTATTACATACAAATAAATACACGCTTGTTTATATAGCACCTATATATATATAGGGTGGGCCAAAATAAGGGTCCTATCTTTAAATTTGAATAACTTGAATTTGAATAACTTCCACAAAATAAAAGTTAAACTCACCAAACTTTATGTGTGTGTAGACTGACCCTTCCGAGATTTTTTGAAATAAACAAAACAAATTTTAGCCGAAAAACACTTCTTAAAACTTACAAAAACTAAAGTATTGTTTTTTACACTGTTTTGAGTTTTTTAAGCAAAAATGTTTTCTAAATGAGGGTACATTCCTTGGGGCTAATACGGCTCATGCTTGCTTCGGAAGGGGTCCTTTACTTATTCTAAAAAAAAAAATTTTTTTAAATCAATAAATAAAAAAGTTATGAATTTTAAAAAATAGGACCCTTATTTTTGCCCACCCTGTATATCTTCTTTTCAAGTATACATACATAAAAGTAAAATATATGCCTCAGCTAAGCATTCGCCTCTAGATAAAACCGCATAGATTGAACTGAATTCTTGGATATCAAATAATAAGCCGCTTTAACGCTTAGAGTCAGGATGCCAGATCCACCTGCGTCTTTGAACACAACAAGAATGCGATTCGTGCAACTCGAGCTGTATAAGATTCCGCTGTGAGCAAGTCTAGAATTTCAGCCTCTTAAACGTCAGCTGGACTCGCTTTAATCTGAGACGCAAGACAAAAGAGCTGGGTTCAGTCGGGCAACGTGAATTAGCGTTGAGCCATGAAAGATCGCTCTGGTACAATTGATGACTACACGGCGAAATGATATGAATGGGTTTGGCCTGATTTATCCTATATCCTAGCGACACTACACCCGTACGTCCCTACATATAGTATTTTCTGTGCTCATTCTGTTTTTTGAAACGATACAGGTGCTCGACTGAGCTCTAATATCTAGTTCCCCCTCCATGTAAAGCATTCACAGAAATAACTCGTCTAGTTACAACCACATGAGCTGTCTTAAATATTAAAATCCTGCCTATTGCACCCACTTTTTTCAATCCTCTCATTGTGTTGTTTATCGTCTAACTGGTAATCCAACTAGCTCTGTGTACCTAAAACCAAATTGAACTTCCATGAACAAAGTTTCTTTCCTAGAACTTCCCATCAGTGGAACACAATACCACGGAACTGCTTCTTAGTTGACTACAACATGATCGTTTTTAAGCTCAATGTAAACAAATTCTTGTTGGGCCGTCCTCTTAAGTAATCAAATTCTGCCCATTTCATTCATCGTTTCCAATCCTCTCATGGTGCTGTTCATCGTTCAACTGACAATTTCATTAACCCTTATCCTTGACCCATTATGGCTACATATGTGCATACATGTTTCGGCTGAGACTTTATTCAAAGTCCAGCACCTTCAGGGTGTATTAAATATATCGTATCGGCTGTATATAAATATAGAGCACATTTAATACGTCCTGCAGATGCTGATGAACAATGGCGTAGCTGAAACATGTATGCACATGTGTAGCCAATAATATGTGTATAAATAGAGCTCTACCTGTTATTGAGTACTATCTTATAAACCTTATAAACACCGTAATTTCATTGGATTAACATCAAGAAAACAACACCCAGACAAACACTCACAATTCTGTTTTTGTTAATTTCTGAGGACGCAAATTGATCATGTAATTGTGTTTACATAAATCTATGCTACATATATATACATATATACATATATATATATATATATATATATATATATATATATATATATATATATATATATATATATATATATACTAGACCACCCGTGACCCGTTGGGTCAGTTTGTTATATTAGCTATGGAATTCATGTATGAGCGTGACACTTGTGGCATAAAGAAAATAGGTTTTTTTTACATAACAGAAGCATTTCTATGAAAGTATATTAAAATGAAAAAAGAATATAGATAGATTTCTATGAGTCGTTCTGTTTATTATAATTGTTTTTTTTTTTAAATTACAGTTACTGAATTATAAGTGGTTGGCCATACTTATAAGTAAATATGCACTGAACAGGTACCATAATACTTATTATAGTTAAATTCAAATTTTGATATATCATCTTTTAAATGAAATTGTTAGTTGAAAGTACAGAATAATAAAAAAAACACTCTCCACATGTTAATAATGGCTTTTTAAATAGAAAATGAAAATAAAATGTAACTTTTTTCATTTAATTTAAGCAAACATTCAGTACCCATTGTGTAAAATATTTAATTTGTATGTTAATAATAAGGTCAATAAAATTAAGACAATTCTTTTCTATTTACATTTTTTGTACAATTAAAGTTTTTTAAAGAAAACTTTTGTTATCCTTTCGCTTAATTGAGACTTCTTATCAGGTTCTAACTCTCTTATATCCAGATTATTTATATTAATCCATTTATTTTATTGAATATGTATCGCTGAAAAGCACGGGTGCTTAAGCACTTATTGTACAGCAAATAAATATTGTATTTATATGCTAATAATAAGGTCACTAAAACTAAGACAATACTTTTCTATTTACAACATTTTTTGTACAATTTGAGTGTTTTAAAAAAACTTTTATGTTTTCCTTTCGCTTAACTCTACTGAGTGCAACATATAGTTGACCATGTTGAAAGACAGGTTTGTCTAGATAAACTAAAACTTTATGTAAGGTCTGTCCTTGAGACTTATGAATAGTCATAGCAAATGCTAATTGTATAGGAAACTGGACTCTGGCAAACAGAATATTGTCACCGTCAGATAAAACCATTTTCAATCTTGGAATTAAAACGATTTCTCCTTCAAACTGTAGCGGTGGCCAGGGCGATTTGAGAAAGGAAGGGGGTACATCAGGCTTTCTCGCGTACGTAACGAAAACAGAGGGAGTAGGAGTGGTGAAATCTATGAGAGGGAAAGTGGGAGGTGGTTTCGTTCACCGACCGCTAGTATGGCTGATATTAATAATGAGTGTTGTTTTTTTGTTTGTTTGTTTTTGTTTTTTAAAAGGGAGGAGTTTTTTTGAAACTGCGACAGACTTTACGAAGTCCTCCCGTTGAATGTTTTTAGCCGTGAAGAAAACAAAAAAACTATTTGATGAAATTAAATGAAATTGTTTATATTAAAAGCGATATAAAAATTTCCAGAATGAAAAATTTCATGCGTTCGTTAATCATAATAGAGAATAACGGAATTGGAATAACAGATTGAAGACGATGCTATTTACGCATGCGCAACCGGATGTTGAAAACCGGAAAGCTGAAAGCTGATTGCAAACATACAAGATCAATAGACTTTTAGTATTATATATATATATATATATATATATATATATATATATATATATATATATATATATGTGTGTATTAGATCAACTCCTAAACTAATAAATCGATCATAATGAATTATGGAATATATATTTTAGGCAACATGGTAAGTAACGTGGGCACATTTTTTGTAAACTTCACCATTTAGGAGGTCTGTCTCCCCCACCCCACTGCTCAAAAAAATTATAAAATAAGCGAAATACACAAAACCAATCATAGAAAAAATAATTGCTCTACATCAAATTTTGAGTTATATTATGTAGTAAAATGTTAAGTGGACCTGTGCGCGCATTATAATATGTGTGTGCGGTGTAACCTCTTAAACTAATGAATTATGGGGTACGTATTCTAGGAAACACGGTGAGTAATGTGGGTACATTATGTATTTTTTGTTTATTTGTAGTCGTTCCTTTTCAACTGGCTGTGCAAACTAAACATTTTCTGATTGAAACAATTTAATCCAACAGATCACATTTTTTCCATTAGATATATATGGCGCTTGGCTTTATATATAAAGATACATACATAAAGTTATTCGGTTAAATATGAGAACCATATAACTGAGACAACGTGAGTCTATGATTCGAAATGAATATATTTTTCTCAGCGATACACAGAATCGCTATTCTCTCTCTCTCTCTTTCTCTCTCTCTCTCTCTCTCTCTCTCTCTCTCTCTCTCTCTCTCTCTCTCTCTTAACGCATAGTCTATTTCCCTTCACAAAGATATCCAACAAATCATTGATTTTTTGTTTGTTTTCGTTTATTCGTTTTTCTTTTCTCGTTGAAATTGCCACAACCAAGAGAATCTCACAGTCGAATCTCTGTTATCCAAACTCTGGCCTGAATTGTAAGGATTATAAATATAATGAAAAGGGGTGGAAACAAAGTGGATGCCAGTAAGGAGAGCAACAACTCACACCTGGATGAGCAGGATCCGAACGACGGTCAGCTCGGGTTTCTGGTATCAGCTTATTATAGTGGCCAATAAATCTTAACCCGATCAGCAAAAACAACTACAATATATATATATATATATATATATATATATATATATATATATATATATATATATATATATATTCTCCTCTCTCTCCTCTCTCTCTGTCTGTATATATATATATATATATATATATATATATATATATTCTCCTCTCTCTCCTCTCTCTCTCTGTCTGTATATATATATATATATATATATATATATATATATATATATAACTTCTTTGTAATATAGCAGGAAAAATAAGAGCAGAGGGCTCGATTAATTAAGAATTAAAATTTAAAATTTAAAATTAAGAGCGTAATATTTATTTATTTTGGTACAGAGAAATTAGTACAATATTCATACCGTCGGTTTCAAGCACAGAAGGACTTAGCCATCCGGCTTTCTTCAACTTCTGTTATTATCTGTTTCGGAAATGTGAAGTCACGTGTCACTCTCGTTTGGACGCGTTATTTGCTTAGAGTGTTGTGTATGTTTGTTTAAATTCAGTGTAAGGAAGGTTTAATAAGGTTTGAAAAAAGGGGGTGGGTGAAAAGTAACAGTTGAGAATAAAAACTTGAGAAGATTTAAAGAGATATAAGAAAATAAAAATAAAATATATTTCTATATTTATCCCGTGAGCCAATATTTATGAGTATTGTATATTTGGCCGTTACTGTTTAGGGGTTTAATGATGTGTCTTCAAAAGGAATTAGGGATAGAAAATGGGTTTAAGGATTATACTTATGAAGAGATTAAAAGGTTAAAGGAACAACATTAAATTTAAATTTAAATCCTGGATTAAAGGATTTTAAATCAATCCCAAAGGAATTTAAATAAAGATATTATCGGGGCGGTCTCAGGGTAGTAACTCTGCAGGGTTTTTGAATGATTTGTATTCGGGATTTAACATTATTAACTAAGGTATAGTGAATGCTTATGGGGGTAATAATATTGGTATGCTGATTAAAACTGGTTTAGAGATAAGAGTAAGGATTGGGTCGGCAAGATTGGATCTGTTTGGGAGATATGAGAGATTAGCATTATGACCGAGAAATGGTGGGTACTTATGGGAGTAATAATAATGTGAAATGGGGGTGTTACCCTCTTAATGTCTGGAGAAATATTTTTGGGAAAGTTATAATTATTGCTCTTGAAATGTAGTGTGGATATGGGTTGATTAAGGTATTTGTTCGTATTTTTTCATTGTATTTATATTTATGAGGGGTGATAGTTGGTAGAATATTCCGGAGTGGAAGTCGGTATTTAATAGGGCAATTATGGGGTTATGTATTTGGCAGGTGGGATGTAGCTAGGCCTTTATGTATATCGGTAAGTCTAGTTTATGAATAGTGCTTGTCTCCTGTGGATGCATCCTTTAAAGATTTCATGTCGAATATTCAAACAATAAAAAAATAGATAAATAAATAAATAAATGGGGGGGGGGGAAATAGGAATAAAGTGTAGTAAAAAAGAAACAGTTTCAATGGCGCAATAGATTGCAGTGTTTCAGTGCGGTCTTTGCCAGATGTTTGCTTAAAGAATAAGATCCTACTTTAAATTTTTTTTTCGTTTGTCTTTTTTCACAAATATTATATATATATATATATATATATATATATATATATATATATATATATATATATATATATATATATAAACGTTTTTTACATCGTTATACTTTTCAAATTCCAATGCATTCAAATAACAGTGGAAATACCTTCACTTCTTACTCACACGTGCATACCAGAGCACAAAACCACTGGAATCGGACGTGAAAACCTGAATAGTTAGTAAGAACAAAAGACTACGGCTAAGTGACAGCATACCACGTAAAAATAGAAAGAAAAAAATATTGTCTATATTTTCTTGATGAAGACTGTTATATGTGTCGAAAATTAGAATTTTAAATAAATAGATATGTTTATTTATAAAAAAAAGTACATTTGCATTTTGACTGGTTTTTAAACCATTACAATTCTCAAATTTTAATACATTAAAACAAACAGTGGAAATACATTCATTCTGATATATATATATATATAAGAAGGAATAGGTAATATAAATACCTTTTGAAGCATTAAGATGCGATATCAATTTTTTTTATAAAAAAGAAAAATAATAAATCGAAACCGATTTTTTATCTTTTTTTATTATAAACTAGCATTTTTTTTGTTAGTTTAAAGTAATACAAATAAAAAAATATGAACTTTAATACACAGATATATATATATATATATATATATATATATGTATATATATATATATATATATATATATATATATATATATATATATATATATACATTCAATATAAAATAATATATTCAAATAAAATGTGAGCTTTATAATTTTTTTTCTACAAGCAGACATAATACCAAAGCCCACACACACCATGAAAGCCACCGACGGAAAGTCAAACACTCTAGTTTCGATCTCCTCTGGACTCTTCAGTAGGACTCATCAGAATGCAAACAACGATTAAAACCCATTGTTTAATGGACCTACTCTTCTCTCCCAACGGTGTAGTCATCCAACTAGCAAGAACCCAGGCCAATATCTGTGGCTTTCATTGTGTGTGAGGGCTGCGTAATTATGCTTGATTGTGGAAATACACACACACACACGCACACACACACACACACATATATATATATTATTATTTCATCACTAGGAGTTATCACACTGGTCATCGTCAGTGATCGCCCACTGCCAACAACCTGTGGTATTCCCTGGAGTCTGAGTGACAACAAGTCTCCTCAGATTTCCAGTATGCTCCACCTCTTTTCGTTCATCACCGCTGATGACCTTGCGGTATCGCAACAGCCCTCTACCACTGATTTCCCGCTGATAAGGGCCATTGGTCTTCTCTGGGGTTTGAGTGGCAACACGCCTCCCCAAGGTCCCAGAGCTGTCCGCGCTCTTCCAGTGGAGGTCTGGTTTGCGCTTTCTCTCCTCGACCCTCTGTCCGTAATTTTCGTGGTGTCAGCCTATGCTTGCGCCTCTCTCGTGCGGTTGTATTCTCTCCGGTTCTGTTTTCTTGTGCTTCCATGTGTTTTGTTCTCCATTCGCTGCTTATGTGGGTTGGTTTCCGCATTCGAGGACATTTCTAAGGATTGTAGCTGTTTTGATCATTACTGTCCTTTGTATGGTCTCAGTTATCTCTTTGATTCCTATTTCTCCTAGTCTTTTCTCCATGTTTTGGGAGACTGTTCCTAGTGCTCCTATGATTTTTGGTGTTATACTGACTTTCTTCATGTTCCGTATTCCTTTCAGTTCTCTGGTAAGTTCAGTATATTTGCTTCTTTTTTCCGTCTCTTTGATCTTCACTCTGTGGTCCGCTGGAACGGCAAAGTCTACGATTTTGCAGGATTTTTCTTTCTTGTTGATTATTATCATATCCGGTCTCCTTGCTGTTATGGGTTTGTCTGTTTGTACATTCATATCTGTTGTGGGGTACAAATCACCCCTATTGAAGAACTAATGGAAGCAACCATCTATAATAAATACCATGGTTGCAAAGACTCAAACAGAGGACATTCCTATTCATGTTTTACCGCATGGTAGGAATCTGGTCATCTCCTACCACATTTAGTGGCGTTACTGTATTGCTATGAATAAATACATTGTATATTTTAACCTGTCACAATTTGTGGTTGTTATCTTTGTGACCCCTAGCACGGGTCTACAACAATATCCCATAGGATTTTGTGTTTTTCGTTTTCTAGTACAGTTTCTGGTTTGTGTTTGTACCGTTTTTTTGCATATTCGAAATTCAGTTGTTTGCACATTTCCCGGTGTACTTCTTTCCCCACGCTGTCATGTCTGTTCTTGTATTCCTTTTGGGCTAGCTTGCTGCATTCACTTATTATATGATTTATCGTTTCGTCTCTTTGTCCACACAATCGGCATTTACTGTTTTCCTGGGTTTTATCTATCTTTGCTTTAATAAAGTTTGTCCTAATCGCATTGTTCTGTGCGGCCGTCAGCAGAGATTCCCTTCCTCTGTTCAAGTGTCCCTTTCTTAGCCATGCCCAGCTGTTTTCATTGGCTTCATCGCTTGTGAGTCTTATAAAGCGTCCATGTAGTTGTTTTTCTTTCCACTTTTCATTTCTTGTCGTTTTGTTTCTGGTTTCAGTGCTTCCGGAGTTGTTTGTTGGGCTGGTGTCTCTTGCTGTGGTGATCAGTCTTTCCGTATTCTGAGTTACATATTTCTCCAGCTCTTTTTTTGTGTCTTCCACACAGTCTTCTATACTTACCAGTCCTCTACCTCCTTCATTTCTTTTCATGTAGAGTCTGCCCGTATCGTCTTTTGGGTGCAATGCATTGTGCATAGTCATTAGTTTTCTAGTCCTCTGGTCAAGGTGCCTGAGTTCTTCTTTGGTCCAGCCGATGAATGGTCCAGAGTATCTTATTAGTGATACTGCCCATGTGTTTATCCCTTTTACTAGGTTTCTGCTATATAGTTTAGTTTCTAAGAGTTTCCTTGTTCTTCGTAGATATTCTTTTCCAATCTTCTCTTTCATTTCTGTATATTTGATTGTGTCTGCTTCCAGAACTCCCAGGTATTTATAACTATCTTGTTCTCCTAGCGCCCTCATCTCCTCTTGGTTGGGAAGTTCTATACCTTCTGTCGTCTCCAGTTTTCCTCTTTTAATCTCTAGCAGTGCACATTTTTCTATTCCAAACTCCATTTGGATATCCTGGCTGAATATCCTGGTTGTGTTTATCATCTTTTCCAGTTCTTTTTTGTTTTTTGCAAACAGTTTCAGGTCATCCATGTACATCAGGTGGTTTATTCTTTGTTCTGTATCCCTAAACCTGTATCCGGCATCACACTTTCTGAGTATATAGTTGAGTGGCATCATGGCTATTATAAACAATAGTGGTGATAGAGAGTCTCCTTAAAAAATGCCTCTCTGTATTTTTATCTCAGTCAGGTGTTGTCCTCCGGCTGTCAGTTTTAGTCTCCATGTTTCCATTGCTTTCTGGATAAGATTAATAATCCTGTCTGGTATTTTGTATATTTTTAAGCATTCAATTATCCATGTTTGGGGAATTCTGTCGTAGGCTTTCTTGTAGTCAATCCATGCCATGGTTATGTTCTTTTGTCTGCTCTTCACCTCCTTCAAGATCTTTTGATCAATGTATAGTAGATCATGTGCCCTTCTTTGTCCTTTCCGGCATCCTTTTTGTTCCTCGGGGAGCAGTCCACGTTTGTCCAGGGATTGATAAATTTGTTCTCTCAGTTGTGCTGTGAGAATTTTCCACATTATTGGTAGACATGTTATCGGTCTGTAGTTGCTGGGGGTCGTTCCCTTTTTGGGGTCTTTTTGTATTAATGTTGTTCTTCCTTCCGTCATCCATTCTGGTACGTCTGTTTTGTGGATACATTCACTCAGTTTCTGCGCTAGTCTTTCATGCAGGGTCGTGAATTTTTAAAACCAGTATGCATGTATTCCATCGTGGCCTGGTGCTCTCCAGTTTGCCATTTTTCTTAGGGTTTTCTTGATCGTTTCTTTGTTAATTTCTGTTTCAGTTCCTTCTTCGATTTCCTGCAGTTTATCTTTCATGTTTTTCAACCATTGGGCATGCTTGTTGTGCTTTTTTGGTACTTCCCATATCTTGCTCCAGAATTGTTTTGTTTGTGTTGGGTTCGGTTGCTCTGTTGTTGTTTTTTCTCCATTTACGTTTTTGTAAAACTGGCTTTCATTGTTTTCAAAGGTCCTGTTCTGTTTGCTCTGTTCTGATTTGTACCTGTATCGTCTCAGTCTTCCTTCTATTGCTGCTATCTTTTGTTTTATTTCTTCATGTTTCTCATTTAGTTTTTCCTTGCGTTTCTGATTTTTGCTTCTTAATCGTTTCATGTCCTCCTTCCTTCTGTTCACGGTTTTAGCTTCTTTCCGAAGTTTGGTGATCTGGGTTTCCAGTCTGATTTCCCATCCAGGTTTTGTCGGTCCACTCTTTTGTCCATTCTTTTCGTTTCTTAGTTTCATACTTACCGATTTTGCCCCTGCATATATCAGGTAGTTTAGGTCTGTAATAGTTTCTGTTGGGATGTGTGTGAGGAGTCTGTTTACTCTTTCTGTTTCTGCTTTTAACTTCTTCGCTACTTCATCCCTGAGAGATGGGGGTTTTGTTTTCTTTTCTAACATGTATCGTCTAATGTTCTCCACTTCACTTGCTTCTTTTTCGTTGAGTTCTATCTCAGCAGGTTCTGGGGTTTCGCAGTATTCTATCTCATCTGGTTCTGTTATTCCGTAGTCTTCAATCTCTTCAGTTTCAGTGTGTATGTTTTGTCCGTCCTCTTTCTGTGGTTTCTCATTCGGTGGTGTTTCTTGCTCCGTTTCGCCATTAACCTTCTGTCTGATTTCCGTCAGTTCCATCTCCGAGAACCATCCTCGCTTGAGGATCTGTTTTGCTTGATCTGCTATTTTTTTTTTTTTTTTTTTTGTTGTTGTTGTTGTTGTTGTTGTTGTTGTAGTAGTAGTAGTAGTAGTAGCAGTAGTAGTAGTAGTAGTAGTAGTAGTAGTAATAATAATAATAATAATAATAATAATAATAATAATACTACTACTACTACTACTACGAAACCTGAGTTGATCAACGGTTTCGTTCCTATGGCGTTATTCTTATATATTTTAATCACATTGAATACATGCTAAAATATTCATTAGTTTTGGGATTAAGTTATGTTTAAAAAAACATTACTCACTCCCTCTCCCTCTCTCTCGCCCTCCCTCTCTATTTCTCTTTCTCTCTCTCTCTCCCTCCCTCTTTCTCTCTCTCTCTCTCTCTCTCTCTCTATCTAGTCCATTTTAACACAAAATAAATATCACCACAAATAGTAATACCATTTAATCCGTAGCTGAAGACGGAAAATAGAGAAAAAGAAAAAGTGAAAGAAGGGGGAAGAGAGAGGGAAAGATTTAGTAAGCGAGCAGAAAGAGACTATTTTTAATTTTTTATTTAATTGTCTTTGAAAACTAACTTTTTTTTATTCGAGCCTAATGAATGACACAATCGGTCACATTTTTCTAGTATATATGGAACATTAAAACAATTATTGTAATACCAATAGGTGTAGGAGCACTAGGAACAGTTCCTAAAATCTACACTTAGATATAACTTTATAGACTCAACAATCCAGTGAACACCAGCAATGAGAGGCTCGACACGGGAATACACTGTAAGGAGGATAGAGCCCGAAACAGGGTGTCGTGGTCCTCCTCTGATTACCTCAATACTTGTTGGTGTTTATTCTTCTAAGTGAAGTTTTAGCACTGGAGGAGTTGTAAGTAGATAGAAAACGCTTGTAAGTAGTAGGGCTGCACAGCAACACCAAACAACCAACAATCCGACCAGCATCAATAATGAGAGGACTCGGAAGAGAAATAGGCTCGTTACAGGAATGCATTATTAGGAGTGTAGAGTTTGAAATAGGGGGTCATGGTTCTTCGCTGATGACATAAACACTTATTGGATTCAACTGTGAAGCTGCTTATTAGAAAACTTTGTCAAGTCAGCGTTTATTGTTCTTCTTCGTCAGTCCATCTTAATTCGAAATTGTCTATGTCTCAAATACTTAACTAAGCGAAGATACTCGGATTGAAAATTTTGTCTTGCAGTGTGTAGTTACAGTTCAAACTACCACCGCCACCATTACTGACATCTTAGAGTGAATGGCAAAAACGTTTAACCTTTCATAGCCTCCAATATTTATGATGCATACAAAATCGAAATACTCTCCAGGATCGAACAGACCCTAGCAGGGGCTCATGAGATCCACGACCATCCGAAATTACAGGAACATCGCACTCAGCTCAAAGATCAAGCTAATTCGTTCCATGGCATACGACATGATCACGTTGACACACCGGTTATCGTTAGATCACCTAAGTCAGTACTAGATTGGTGACTATTTGGGAATACCAAGAACTGTGTGTGTGTGTGGGGGGGGGGGATACCTTCCTGCAAAAAAAAAAAATAAAAAAATAAATAACTTACGTCATAATCTCCCTCGATCGACATATACATGCGACTCGGGACCGCTTGTGAATGTAATGTTCCCTAGAAACTTCCTGCTTCGAAGGAAGTCAGTCTAACCAGCCCAGGATAAATGCCACACCAGGTACTCTCCATATTATTGTATGCCTGTAAATCGTGGGCCGTGAAAGGAGACCTAGAGAGACGGGTACAGGCAATAGAGATGCTTTGTTTTCGTAAACACCTCGACATGTCCTACAAAGATCCTGTCACCAGCGAGGAAGTACGAAGCAAGATACGGAAAGCAATTGCACCATACGAAGGTCTCTAAACCAGTAGTCTACCGAGCACTGATAGTCCGTTCAAAACTTTTGATGGTTTGTAGAAACATTGGGACATTGTTTCACTTTTTTTATTAAGCTTAGGAATAAAAAATGACGAATAGGCTAGAAGTGGGGTGTGGTGTCTCTTCTGGTGCTGCGTTTCACCTTTTCTGCTTTTGGTCGGCAAGAGAGGGGTCCTTCTAGACTGAGGCAATTTTCATTTTTCTTCCAATCCAAAGTGCCCCTTTTGGGGGAGCTGAATTTTCCCCACATTGAAAAACGACCTTGTGTCTAACGCTGACCTCGTGAGGAGACAAGGAAATAAAAACAGAACGTATTATGGATGGTATATATGTTCAAGATTTTTGTAATAAAAAAAACACGAGTACACAAGTACACAAATGTGACGTCATCTATCCATAACCTAACATGACTTGCAAAGTCATGTTCAACAGTTATACGTTCTTGCCATTATTGTTGATAACTCTATACTCGATGGTCTAGTATTATTTTCTACAAACATTGCTTAGCAGCGAAGAAAAGGATAGAATTCAATTTTAGCAGGAAGTATGGGGTTTGACGTCATGAAAAATGTTTCCGCGACTATCAACTTCCAACTAGTGCGATGAAATTGTAATCAGGCCCACAATCAGGACCACTGGTTTTTACTTGAAATAAACACAGCTCGCCATCTTGTAGCGAGGTCATTGCATAAAAAAAATCCATAAACTGGTTTCAAACAAACAGGAAGAAATATCGCAGTAAAATATTTATAATCTATATAATATAAGTGAACGTACGTGTGCCCGGCTCGCTTCAATAATTACGTATGCAAATCTAATTTTATTAGCAAAAGAGGAAAGGCTTGATCTTAATAATAACTGATAATAATAAAAAGGAAAGGAAAAAATAATCACGTGTGCAAATGTATTTTATGGGCAAAGAAAAATAGAAAGCTTGATATTAATCTTAATAATAACTAATAATAAAGAAAGGAAAGAATAATCACGTGTCCAAATGTTAATTTTATGACCAAAAAGAGAAGGTTTAATCTTAATCTTAATAATAACTGATAATAATAAAGAAAGGAAAGAATTTCTTTTACCTTTTATCGACCAAAAAAAAAAACTCTTGTACCTAATATTTTTAGTCTAAATAGGAATTAATCTACAAGCATACATGTGCTTTATTTGCAGCTTTAGGAGAGAGAGAGAGAGAGAGAGAGAGAGAGAGATAGAGAGAGGGGGTATTTTTTTTATATTATTTCTTTTTTTGGTAAAAATTTACTCGTGTATTTGTTCTTTAAGTAAGATTTAATTCGAGTTTTTGCTTTTTGTTTGTTTGTTTGTTGTTTTGGTAAGTTTTACCTCGATTACTTGTTTCGTTTTTTTTTGTTTCTTTTTTTACAGTAAGATTTACCTCACATATGACAACAGTATGAAATAAATAACTCACTTCTCCCCCGGGCAACACCCGGTAGCTCAATTTGTTTTATTTAAATACACTATAACTTTTTACCTTTAATGTGTGCATTTCAAAAAAGGTTACTTTTCCTTTTCTCCTAAAATAGTTATCCCCTTTGTCCATTGTGACAATGAATTACCTTCCTTGTATGCAAAAATAGCCGCATCTGATTGGGCAAGAAACGGTACTTAATTTAGCGGATGAAAAGCGAAAGCCTTCATCCGTCCTCTTTTAAACGATGGGTTTGCCCTAAGAAAACGCTAATAATCACCTCTCTCTCTCTCTCTTTCTCCTCTCTCTCTCTCTCTTTTCTCTCTCTCCCCCCTCTCTCTCTTTCTTTCTCTCTCTCTTTCTCTCAACGAAATCGCAGTCCAGTCAGCACCCTAAGGAACCATCTTTATTTTGAACTGTGCTTACTTCAATCAAATCCATTCAGTGTGCACCCTCAAACCAGACAATCAGCAAAATCACACCCCTTAACTGTGGAGGTCCCCAGATGCCGGAAAGCTTTCTACTTTAAAGCTTATTTCCTCTAACAGCTTGCGTTTGGAATTCTCTCTCTGACTGTACCAACATGCAGAAATGTAAATGTATTGTGAACAAACATCTTGCTGCACAACTTCCCACTTAGGATGCCCCTATAAATCTTGCCCCTATTGTCTTTGCCCAGTAAAGACGCTAAGGACCCTCCCTCTCTCTCTCTCTCTCGCTCTTCCCCCCCCTCTCTCTCTCTCTCTCTCTCGCTCGTTCCATTCCAGTGTTCAATTAACACATTTTATAGTTGGCCTTTTAATTAAGCTTCTTCTTCTTCTTTTTCTTCTTCTTCATCATCATCATCATCATCATCATCATCATCATCATCATCATCATCATCATCATCATCATCATCATCATCATCATCATCATCACCACCACCACCACCACCACCACCACCATCATCATCATCATCATCATCATCATCATCATCATCATCATCATCATCATCATCATCATCATCATCATCATCATCACTATTTACTCACAAGGAGTTCTCACAAAGGAACTCATCAGTGATGGCTCACTAATAATAACCGGTGACATTCCCTGGAGTGACAACAAGTCTCCCCAGATTGCCAGCACTCTCCACCTATTTTGATAACCATTGCAAATGACTGTGTTATTGCAAAAGCCGCTTACCATTTATTTCTCGCTGGTAACGACCATTTGTTTGCTCTGTGATGGCAATAAGCATCCCAAAGGTTCCAGTACTCTTTGCACTCATCCAAAAGAGGTCTGCTTAGTGCTCTTCTTTTCTCGGTCTTACTATCCTTTTTGACCCTTCACGACTATCGTGTGTGGTATCAGCCGAGGGGGGGGGGTAGTCAATAACATTTATTGCAATTCCCTTGGGTTCATGTGGTGGTGTTCTTTTTATGTTTTTTATTTATTTATTTATTTATTTATTTATTTTATTATTATTATTATTATTATTATTATTATTTTTTTTTTTTTTTTTTTTTTTTTAATTATTATTTATTTATTATTTATTATTTATTATTATTATTATTTATTATTATTATTATTATTATTATTATTATTATTATTATTATTTGTACTCACTAGGAGTTCTCACACAGATCATCGTCAGTGATTGCTCACCGACAACAACCAGTGGTATTTCCTGGAGTCTGAGTGACAACAAGTCTCCCCAGACTTCCAGTGTTCTTCACCTCTTTTCGATAACGATGCGGTATCGCAACATTCTCTTACCATTGATTTCTCGCCGGTAAGGACAATTGGTCTTCTCTGGGATTTGGGTGGCAACAAGCCTCTCCAAGATCTCAGCACTCTCTGCACTTTTCCAGTGGAGGTCTGGTTTGTGCTGTCCCTCCTCGGTCTTCTCATCCTCCTCGACCCTCTACAAATATGTTGTCTGGTGTCAGCCGAGGCCGACACCAGTTAAAAAAAAAATGAATAAAATAATAATAATCTTTTTTTTTAATTTTTAAATTTTTTCACTTCAATTCATTTTTTTTTTTTTTCCTTTCCTTTTCTCTTCCCTTGTGGTAAAAAAAAAAAAGAATGTTTTTAATTCTTTTTAATTTTTGGGGGATGGGTGGGTGAGGGAGAGGGAGGAGCTTATAGTGTTTCTTGTAATTTCTGTTTCTTGGTTCATTTTTGTGTAGTGATAGCTGAGGCCGGTGTAATTTATTGGGGGGGGGGGATTATGAAGTGCTGTTTCTTGCAGTTTCTGTTCCTTGGCTCTTGTTGTGTTCTTCGTGTGGTCTTGTTTTCTCCGTTGTAAATTCCTTGTGACCGGTTAGCCTTTGGAGCTTATGTGTGTTAGTTTCCGCATTCGAGGATTTTCCTTAAGATTGCAGCTGTTTTGATCATTGACGTCCTTTGTATGGTTTCGATAGTCCCTTTGATTCCAATTTCTCCAAATCTTTTCTCCATGTTTTTTTGGGATTGTTCCTAGTGCTCCTACGATTATTGGTATTATACTAACTTTCTTCATGCTCCATATTCTTTTCAGTTCTCTGGCTAGTTCTGTGTATTTACTTCGTTTTTCCATGTCTTTGATCTTCACTCTGTTGTCTGCTGGAACGGCGAAGTCTACGATTTTACAAGATTTTTCCTTTTTGTCTATTATAATAACATCATAACTCATTGTATGAGTTTATCTGTTTGTATATCCATATCCCAGAGGATTTTGTGTTTTTCGTTTTCCAGTACTGTTTCTGGTTTATGTTTGTACCATTTGTCTGCATATTCGAAATTCAATTGTTTGCACAGTTCCCTGTGTATTACTTTCCCAGCACAATCATGTCTGTTCTTGTATTCTTTTTGAGCAAGTTTGCTACATTCACTTATTATATGATTTACTGTTTCGTCTCTTTGTTCACACAGTCTGCATTTATTGTTTTCCTGGGTTTTATCTATTTTAGCTTTAATGTAGTTTGTCCTAATCGCATTGTTCTGTGCAGCCATCAGTAAAGATTCCGTTTCTCTGTTCAAGTTTCCTTTTCTTAGCCATGTCCAGCTATTTACGTTGGTTTCTTCTCTTGTGAGTCTTATGAAGCGTCCATGTAGTTGTTTTTCTTCCCATTTTTCTTTTCTTGTCTGTTTGTGTCCAGTTTCGATGCTTCCTGCGTTGTTCGTTGGGACGGTATCTCTTGCTGCGGTGATCAGCCTATCTGTGTTCTGGTTTATGTATTTCTCCAGCTCTTTTTTAGTGTCGTCCACACAGTCTTCTATACTTACCAGTTCTCTTCCCCCTTCGTGTCTCTTCACGTAGAGTCTGTCTGTATCGTCTTTTAAATGTAGGGCATTGTGCATAGTCATTAATTTTCTAGTCCTCTGATCAAGGTGCCTGAGTTCTTCTTTAGTCCAGTTTATGAATGGTCCAGAATATCTTATTAGTGATACTGCCCAGGTATTTATTCCTTTGATTAGGTTTCTGCTATATAATTTTGTTTCTAAGAGCTTTCTTGTTCTTCTCAGGTATTCGTTTCCAATCTTCTCTTTCATTTCTGTTGATTTGATTGTGTCTGCTTCCAAAACTCCCAAATATTTATAGCTCGCTTGTTCATCTAGCACCCTCATCTGCTCTTGGTTGGGTAGTTCCATGCCCTCAGTCGTCTCCAACTTTCCCTTTTTAATCTCTAGCAATGCACACTTTTCCATTCCGAATTCCATTTGAATGTCCTGACTGAAGATTATGGTCGTATTCATCAGCTTTTCCAGTTCCTTTTAGCTTTTTGCAAATAGCAATTATCTACAAAGGGAGAAAAGCAGAAATAATGCATCACTACCCCATTGAAATTATTATTATTATTATTATTATTATTATTATTATTATTATTATTATTATTATTATTATTATTATTATTATTATTATTTAAATGTGTTTACCATTTTTGCTCAACTTATATTAGTGATACGCCAAATATAAAATTATATATTTAGTGGCCCATGAAGTTCAAAAGGTTGGTGACCGCTGGTTTAACTCAGTAAAAAAACGGCAAACTGAAGTGGTACGGCCACGTCACACTATGGACGGGGATCGCCAAAACAACCTGCAACGCACAATACAAGAATGGAGAAGAAGAAAGCGAATTAGATGGGAAGACACCATATTGTAATGGAAAGGCCTTAAGTTGAGTGAGAACTTGATAACGTCAGATGGCAGAGAGGGATGGAGAGAGGTGGTAGCCAGGTCACTAGTGGTTCCCTCACGGCCAGTCAGGTGATGGGTTGGAACGGCTGTTGCTATCTTGCACATCTGTTTGAGGGTGGGCCTTGGCTAATGGGAGAATTCTGTTTGTTTTATGCTTATAGTAAGAGGCGAGAAAGTTTTGTTCACACGGAATAAACGATATGCGAGTTTTGCTTTGTGTAGCAGGAAGAGCTATAGCATCTGTAATGTCTTATTCTTGATTCATTTGCCGATAAAACACGCTGGTGACTGTAAGACTGATAATCTTATATGTAACCGCTTATCAAGGCCGAAAGACCACTCGAGGATAAGGGTCTATGAGATTGTCGGTTGATGATGAACAACACTTTGAGGGGATTGGAACCGATGTGTGAAATGGTCACGATTTGATTATTTAGACAGGCGGCCCGACAAGAATTTGTTAACATTGGACTTGAAAACGACCATGTTGAAGTCAGCTTGTAAACAGCCCCGTGGTATTGTGTTACACGAATGGGAAGTTCCAGGAAATAAACTTTGTTTATGGGAGTTCCGCTTGGTTTTGTGTACACAGAGGTAGAAAGAGCATATTTTTACAATGGTTGTAACTAGACGAGTTTTTGCTGTGAAAGCTAATAAGAAGTATATATTTCCCGACCATGAGACGCTATTTTGTGTATTGGGAGGTCGGAAGAAAGAGAAAAGTGAAAAAAAATTGAATTTAGATGCACATTTATTCTTAGATAAAGAGATTATGGAAGGTATATGTAAAAGAGGTGTACGAAACATGTGAAATGATACTTAAGATATTATCTACAAAGGGAGAACAGCAGAAAGAATGCATCACTACCCCAGTGAAATTTTTTTAAAAAAGCACACATTCCCGGGGTCGGAGTTAGAAAAATAAACATGAATAATTAATAAGTAAAATTGTGTTGGGCTTTTCTGTGAGTCTATGTGACTGCTACAAGGAGAGACAACTGACGGGCGCATGGTAAGGTTTTGTAAAGGCCATGCAAAACCGGTAGTACCGCGTCTGATGGCTTTGAATGACCAGTTAGAAAGTAAATAAGATCTCGTCATGAATTCCCGACTTGCGTAGAACGAGTTTTCTAAACTTCCGGCGATGAGAGCGCACTCACTAACGTTGGTCAGAATAAGACTAAGAAAAAAAACAACTCGAAATAAGATAATTCTCAGCCAACAGGCCGAAAAGTTTGAGTTTGAGTACATACAATCAGTATTATGTCATCCAGAACACTCAATCATATTATGTGGTCAACTAGGATACGAGCGTTATAATCCCCGGATCAGAGCTAGTGTGTCCTCCGTCGTTTGCGTACTGGAAACGACTGCGCGTGATGAAAATCACTCCACTCTTTCTCAGACCGAATTATGATTGCAGCGTAATAACTTAGATTTAGTAAATTAGATTTGTCATCTAGGTCAAGGGTTAGTGTTGACATTATCGGAAACACATTCCCATAGACAAGCTACATTTTCGTGTTTAATTTGAAGTGTCATGCCACTGAGGAATCCATTTCATTATCTTAGAGTTTGACACCACAGGAAGACGGTGTGCGCATGCGTGCACACACATGTTCACAATTTGAAGAACGATGCCAATTTTGGTCTGGGTACAGTAAGTCTATGCGAAGTTTTATATATATATATATATATATATATATATATATATATATATATATATATATATATATATATATATATATATATATATATTGGGTTATTTATATATATATTTATATATATATAAATATATATATATATATTTATATATATTGGGTTATTTATATATATATTTATATATATATATATATATATATATATATATATATATATATATATATATTGGGTTATTTATATATATATTTATATATATATAAATATATATATATATATTTATATATATTGGGTTATTTATATATATATTTATATATATATATATATATATATATATATATATATATATATATATATATATATATATACTAGAAGAATATCTGTACCAGGACTTGTAAAATTAATTCTCCGACCACAACAGTTTTGCACCACTTTTATGTCCTCCAACAAAGATTTATATATATATATATATATATATATATATATATATATATATATATATATATATAATGGATTTTGATCCAAATTGAAATAATTATTCAAGATATAATGTTTAGTATACTTATATTTTTTATTTTCGTAAAGGGACATAAAAGTGTTACAAACCTGGTTTCTCCGGGGAATATATATATATATATATATATATATATATATATATATATATATATATATATATATATATATATATATATATATATATATATATATATTCTAGTAGTAGAATATCTAACTTTATATATAGATAGATAAATATATACACTTGTGTACTTGTGCATCAACAGAATTTTACATAATAGTTAAATTATACCAATTATCCAATAAGAAAAGAGAAGAATGAATTGGGAATTAATGAGAGTTCGTTTTTTAAATGAATATGCAAATTAGTTATCCTTTTTTAAGTCTACGCATATATACGATTGAGTACATTAGGAAATTTGGCTAGGATCAAAGTGTAGTATCTGTTCCGATGGATACTGCACGCCTGTCCTGTGCAGTTCTAGGAGGTCCACCCTCCCAGGCTTCGCCTCCCCTCTTTGGGGAGGAGTAAGTTTATTGCTTACTGTCTGAGGCGCCCCTACCGGGGAATGCCGACGGGGCTGCCCAGGCAATTTTTAAATGGCCAGAGTGCTCACCTCTCGAGCGCTGGCTTTTAACCCCACTTGCTCGACCCCGATCCTGGGTCACATCTTACCTGTGGGAGTAAGATAAAACTGGCCTTGTGCCTAACTCCGGGAGGAGTAAATATAGGAAGTATCTGTTCCGATGGATACTGCACCCCTATAGACGGGTGTCGTCTTGTCCTTCGGGACTTGATTCCACTTGTCTGTGGGTTTGTCCTGTGCAGTTCTAGGAGGTCCACCCTCCCAGGCTTCGCCTCCCCTCTTTGGGGAGGAGTAAGTTTATTGCTTACTGCTTGAGGCGCCCCTATCGGGGAATGCCGACGGGGCTGCCCAGGCAATTTTTAAATGTCCAGAGTGCTCACCTCTCGAGCGCTGGCTTTTAACCCCACTTACTCGACCCAAGCTGTGGTCACATCTTACTTGTGGGAGTAAGATAAAACTGGCCTTGTGCCTAACTCCTGCAGAGGAGTAAATAAATATAAAATCTGGCCTTTTGGCTAAGATCAAAGTGTAGTATCTGTTCCGATGGATACTGCACGCCTATCCTGTGCAGTTCTAGGAGGTCCACCCTCCCAGGCTTCGCCTCCCCTCTTTGGGGAGGAGTAAGTTTATTGCTTACTGCTTGAGGCGCCCCTATCGGGGAATGCCGACGGGGCTGCCCAGGCAATTTTTAAATGGCCAGAGTGCTCACCTCTCGAGCGCTGGCTTTTAACCCCACTTTCTCGACCCAAGCTGTGGTCACATCTTACTTGTGGGAGTAAGATAAAACTGGCCTTGTGCGTAACTCCGGGAGGAGTAAATAAATATAAAATATCAGAGCCCCAAATAACTCAACTTTATATGTATAGAAGATACAAAGTTACATATATGTACAGGATAATCTCTTAAACTAATAAACAGACTGTTATGGATTTTGGAATAGATATTCTAGGCAACACAGTGAGTAAAATGGTCACATTACTATTTTTTTTGTAAATTTTAACATTTAGGAAGTGCATGCATATAAAGTTAGGTATTTTTATTATATATATATATATATATATATATATATATATATATATATATATATATATATATATATATATAAATGATTTTGATGATGATTTTTATAATCATCCGGACATCACACAAACAGCTAACACCACACTTGCTGTTATGTAAGATTTTAAGAAAAAATAAATAGTAAGTCACATTCTGAATTCGATTTATTATTTTTGTTTTCCCTCCAGCTTACATCTTACCCGGAATTTACATTGCCCACAGCCTTTTAAAAACACACTATATATATATATATGTATATATAATCTATGTTTATATATTTTTCATTGTACAGGATAAAGTCATAAACTAATGAACCGATCATTATAAATTTTAGAATTCAACGACAACACGATGAGTAACATAGGCACGTTATGTTTTTAAACTTAACCATTCAGAGGGTGTGCCTCCTAAATTACTCCCCCCCCACACACAATTTAAAAAAAAATAAGTTAGATACAAAAAATTTAATAGAGAAAAGAATTGCTCTGCATCAAATTTTGAGTTACATTAAGTAATACATTTTAAAAATAATCGGTGCGCGTCCATGAACGTCAATAATATCTATGTGCTTGGTAATATCGTATACTATTGAACTTATCATCATGAATTATGGAATATGTATTGTAGGCAACAGGGTGAATAACGTAGGCACATTGTTTTTTGTTTTTGTTTATTTTTGTAAACTTTACAATTTAGGTGGTGCCACCGAAACCATACCATACTCTCCAAAGAAAGAAAAAACATTAAAATGAAAAACTAATGCTATATTTATTGCTTATACTCGTCCAGAGATGGGTATTCTACTAGTATATATATATATATATATATATATATATATATATATATATATATATATATATATATATATATATATATATATATATATATATATATATGTATATATATATATATATATATATACAAGCAGAGCTACCCGGTGTTGCCCAGGTTAGAGTGTGGGATAGCATCATGGTAGGGAGAGTTTACTTTATCAGCGAATGATGCTGTCAGCTAGATATCTTACTCACTGAGCTATTCAGAAATATGATGTTAATACTCTTACACTAACGCTAATAAATAGATTAATTTAATTGTGTAACATGTTTGAACATTGTCATTAGCTTCTTTAAGGGCAGCCAGAGACGCAAAAAATGCTCCCATTATGTTCACATGCCAATTGTGCATATGAATACAATTATATTGAAAGTACAATTCCTAGTATGTCTTCGTTTTTAGGGATTGACATGCACAAACAGAGTGGTGTTCTCCTTGATTATATATATATATATATATATATATATATATATATATATATATATATATATATATATATGTATATATATATGTATATATATATATATATATATATATATATATATATGTATATATATATATATATATATGTATATATATATATGTATATATATATATATATATATATATGTATATATATATATATATATATATATATGTATATATATATATGTATATATATATATATATATATGTATATATATATATGTATATATATATATATATATATATGTATATATATATATATATATATATATGTATATATATATATATATATATATATATATGTATATATATATATGTATATATATATATATATATATGTATATATATATATGTATATATATATATATATATATGTATATATATATATGTATATATATATATATATATATGTATATATATATATATATATATATATATGTATATATATATATATATATATATATATATGTATATATATATATATATATATATATGTATATATATATATATATATATATATATATATATATATATATATATATATATATATATATATATATACCATTTGAATCAAAGGGAAACAGTTTTCAGTGGAGGGCTTGTGCCCCAGGAAACCATCTTAATATTATCAAAATTTGCTGAAATTTTGGAAACAGACACCATTTTTGGTTATTTACCTATGGCTTAAATTTCATTTGAATCTAAGGGAAAACAGTTTTCAGTGGAGGTGGGGGGCCATGGCCCCCAGCGTTGAAGTGATATATTTTCTTATATAGCCTATGACCTTCACTGGGAGGTCAGTAGTCCACATGCCAATTTTCAAGCAATTCTGTCCAGCGGTTTTGGTAAACAAAAGCCATAAAGATCAGGCAGACACACACACAGAGACGTAGTTATTATATATATATATATATATATATATATATATATATATTGTGTATGTGTATTTAGGCAGCATGTTTTCATTTAAGGAAACATTGTTAAAAATAACAATTATTCAGCTTAACTATACCGTTTTTATTTTTAAATTTTTCTAATGATTATTTTTGTATTAAAATAAAATTTAAATAATTTATGTTCCATATGTATCACGAACTTTTTCGATTCTTCGTCGAATCATCTTAGGGTGACAAAAAACAAATGAACAAAAAAAGCTGGACTTGTTATTTAAAAAAAAAAAGTTAACATTCTAAATTCCTGTACGCCAGAATTAGCGTCACAGGCTAAATTTGTATTACGTTAAGCATTTTAAAATGTTGTCAGTCGTTTGATGCGCAATGCTATTGATTGTATGTTGCTGAGCTTTAATAAAGATGGCATCGAGCATTTTTTATTTTTTTAATTGGTTTCGGAATGTATTATTTTCGTGTTATTAACTAAAATGTGTCTTTGTATGAGAAGTGGCTCAGATGGGCGGGCAGTTATGTTTTTATAGATGTTGTTAAATTAAGCTAGGGTTTACAAGATGCATGGTGAGGCGGCGGTATAGAGTAGTGGTTGTAAAACCAATGTAGCTATTAGTTTTATTATTATTATTATTATTATTATTATTATTATTATTATTATTATTATTATTATTATTAATTGGGGATATGAATCGGTGTACAATATTTTTTATGACCTTTTCTTCTAGTCTAAAGTTTGGTTGCATTTGATTGCAATAGTGTGGTTAGCAAAGTTACCCCAGCCAGGAATGGATCCAGAAAGTGTGGTTTGAGTTGTCCCCCTTTGGAAATTGGCTGTTTGGAGAATTTGAAAGCTAGATGGCTCTGGTTGACAGTCAATTTGCATAGGTGGGGCAAAAAGTAGTATATAAACGGTACTCTTTTCATTGAGCTGGAGAGCAGTAGGGAGAGCAGAGTGAGGCTGAAAGAGGAGATTGAAGTACAAAGAATTGGACGTTGAAAAAGATTAACCACTGTGGTTTGACACCAGATTTTTTTTTTTATATATTTGTCTTCACGGATTGACCACAAATAGTATAAGTAAATATATTTTAAGTTGAGATATTGGATATTATTATTGTTTGTAGTAGTACTTTTTATGTTCCGAATTATTCATTTCATTTGTTCATCAACGATATAATTAGGGAATTCGTTATTAATAAGCACTTGTCTTTTGATGAAGGAGATTAGTCTTGCGCAATTTATTAGGTTTTTAACAATGGCTATTTTGTAGTGATATAGCGATATATATATATATATATATATATATATATATATATATATGAATTCATTTTATATGTACGTAAAATTAATTAATAAATATATATATATATGAAATTTAAAAAATAATTACACGTATTATTAAAAAGGGCGACATAATGCAATGTTGTTTACCGCTTAGAATGTGGAAAAATACTAAGAAAAAAGCTATGCTTGTATCGCCAGTAAAAACAATAACAAAAATCTCTCTGTCTCTCCTTCTCTCTCTCTCTCATATATATATATATATATATATATATATATATATATATATATATAAGTAATGTGGCTTACCTTATAAGGTATATATCTGTTATAATTGTGCTCCAATGTATGTAATGAGATCAAATGAATTTTTGTACGTCCGTGATTGACTGTTTATAGCTCCATCGTTGGTCAGTCATTAGTCAATAAGAAGGCAATTGTGAATTAGTGATTCCGTCAGTTAGGGAACGGGTCGAGTAATGACGTTCGTTCAATTAAAGTTGGTCAGGCAATTTAAAAGAATACACCCTATTCCTGTGTTCAATCATTATTTTTTTCTCCCGAAAGCCAAAACATCATCCCTTCAAACATATTTAGTTTTACTTATATTCTAACAAGCTCGATTGTCGCATTTATTCATTTGGTGGTTTGTAACATCAGTAAAAGAAAAAAGTATTTGTTTCTTTTCGGTATTATATGTTTTACATTTATATATTTTATCCTCTGGCAATGTTTATTAAAAATGTTCTAAATTATGTTTTACTCTTCCAAAAATTTATTGATTTTATTTTATTTTTTGAAAATGCAGTAATAAACGGAAATCTGAATGATCGAAAACATTCTAGTCGGGATAATTACAAAGCAAGCCAATTGTTTAAAACGTTGTACTTTCATATACAACAACGGTGGGGATAACCGTAAGCTGTTATACCAACAGACAGACCATCATGCACAACAAAGTGAAAAAGAAAATCCAACCAACGAGTTGTAACAGAATGAGAAAGAAGAAATTTGGTAGATCACACAACTGTAACGCACTCATATCTGCTTAAAGGAGAAGATCCTCCATTCTGTCGGTCTGAGGATTGCATCAGGAGTCAGGTACTTTGTATAAAAAGATATTCCTTTACAAAGAATGATAAGAAAATTCAAATCTTTCTACCAAAAAGAATGATTACGAAGAATGATTATTCTATTTTTCTTTTGGTCGGCACTAAATAACGCACTGAGGTGTTAATATGCCGTAAAACAAACACAATTAAACCCAACTGACAAAACTATTCACACACTCACACGCATGCACTTATCTTCAGTCTAATAGATTATCAAGAACTAGGACGCTTCGCCCGCTCGCCATTTCGTCGCAATTTAATTCCTATTCATTACTTGAAATCATTGAAGCGAAACTAATCGATAAGAAAAAGAATCAAAACATTCTCCCCCTCCCTCTCACTCTTTCTCTTGCCCTCTATCTCATTTTCTCTCTTTATCTATAATATAAGAAGACATAACTAATCAATAAGAAAAAGAAGACAAAACTCTCTCTTACTTCGTTCTGTTTAAATAAATAATAATTTTTTATTCTTATTATTGATGATGATGATGATGATGATGATGATGATGATGATGATGATGATGATGATGATGATGATGAAGAAGAAGAAAATAAAGAAGAAGAAGAAGAAGAAGAAGAAGAAGAAGTCTTGCCTGTTAGGGACAGTGAAAGTGTTAAGGTATAGCTTGAATCTCTAAGGTCAAGGGAATTGACTTGATGTTCAAAAAAAGAAAACTCCGACTAAAAACATCCAAAAGTTGAGACGACTATGAAATACTACTACTACTACTACTAATAATAATAATAATAATAATAATGATGATGATGATGATGATGATGATGATGATGATGATGATGATCATGATCATGATCATGATCATGATCATGATCGAATATTTGAATGTATATATTAAAAGTGAATGGAATTCTTTCCGTTCTTTTTTATTGTTATCATCAGATATTAGTAAGATTAAGCCCTTTCTTTTTTCATAAAATTATGATTATTCTTTCCTTTCTTTTTATTATTATCAGTTATTATTAAGATTAAGCTTCTTTTTTCTCATTAAATAAAATTTGGATGCATGATTATTCTTTCCTATCGTTTTTATTACTATCAGCTATATTAAGACTAAGCCTCCCCTTCTTTACTCGTAAAAGTAAATTAGTATACGTGATTATTCTTTTTATTATTATTATTATTATTATTATTATTATTATTATTATTATTATTATTATTATTATTATTATTATTATTATTATCAGTTAAAATATGCCTCTCCTCCTTTACTTATACAATTAATATGATCGTTTTTTGGTTTCTTTTATTTTTATTACTATCAGTCATCATTAAAATTAAACTTATTCTTCTTTGTTCATAAAAATAAATTTGCGTACGTGATTATTCTTTATTTCTTATTATTATCAGTTATTATTAAGATCAAGCTTTCCTTTTTTTGTTCATAAAATTAAATTTGCATTCGTTATTAATGAAGTAGCCGGACACACGAGTCTGCTTCTCAACCGACTACAGCATAGTCGTCTTCAAGTCAACAAATGCTTGTCGAGCCGTCCTTTTGGAAAATTAAGTTCTCTTAAATCATATTCTATCCATTTCAATTCTGTCGTGACGGCGATCATCGCCCAACCAGCAATCCTTGTAATCCTTATGCTCGAATAGCCTCCGGGCCTTGATAAGCGGTGATTCTCCAATAAAAAGAATATTTAATTAATAGAGTCTATTTTGCATGTGAATTATTTGTCAATGAATTTGTTTTATATGCATATTTTTGGTAAATAAATAGTCAGTTATTGATAAGTTCTATTTAACGTATAGATGAGACCCTGACAGGTTCTACCACTCCGGGTCGGCGTAGATCTTGGTGTAATGACAGCTATAGAGTGATTCTATACTTCCCAAATAAAACAAATTTAGGCCTCGCCACATGGTGCAATTTTGTGTTATACCTTGAACAGTTGGGGGTAGAGAGTGATTCAGTATTTGATAGAGTTGGGTAATCGGGTAGGTAAAAAAAAGGTAGTAAAGTTTGGAAAGGTGAATTTCAGGTTGATTTAGTGAGGTGAGGAGAACACCTTTCCCAAGGATGTCAAAGGTAGTTCGGTGTCGTGCCCCGAAAAAATTCTATTTAACCCGTGTATGAGACCCTAACAAGTACTACCATTCACGACCAGGGTTGAGCTGGGAGTAATAGTAGCTACGGGGCGATGCCATACACTCCAATTCCCTTAATTAGGATCTCGCCACTGGATGCAGGTTATTGCCAGGACATACACATACATACATACATACATACATACATACATACATACATACATACATACATACATACATACATACATACATAAAAGCTAAATGTACGTACACACCGGTGTTGTGTTTTGAATGAAAACAGGCTCAAGTTTGTGTCCGGTGATTTGGCGGGGGGGGGGGGGTTCTGAATGTCATCTTTAATGTGAGTTTTTCGTGCTTTTGACTTGCCGTTCTTACTCATCTGTCTTTTTTTCACCTTTCTTCTGTTTTCGAATAGTGTGCTTGTTTTTATTATTAAATGAACAGTTCTCTGTAGAGCGGCATGTTAAACTAAAGACTATATTTTTATTTACGTGTTGTGAAACGCGCGTAAGACGGAATAGAAAAATATAGACATTCGCCGAAATAAAACAATAAAATAAATCAAAATTATGATTGTGGACTGATTTTTCTTTGGTCATTGGAAGGCACCCAAACAGTATATATTCTCTGAAGCCTGAAACATAACTTCATTGAGCTTGTAATTTGAAACAATTTGGAAGATATTATAACGGATATATACTTAAAAGTGTATATCCTTTATATAAACTCATACACACACACACACATATATATATATATATATATATATATATATATATATATATATATATATATATATATATATATATATACTACTGTACACTATCGTCAAAAATGACAGCAAAATATATGCTTCGCCAGTGTTCGCACTAATATCCATATAAAATCATAGAATAAGGTCAGTAATTTAATTTTTAATATATAAATTATTGTTGCTATTTCTGATAATCTAAAGGAAGAAAAAACACCGTTGACTTTTAATTTAGAGTGGAGGATTTCTTTCAGAATTCATTTAAAGAGGCGGGGGTTGTCTGACTTGCTATTTGCTTTCTCACTTCCACTTACCACTAGAAATAGTTTTTTCCGAGGGTAGAAAAGGGCACGTTTTTTTGCTCGCTTACTTTAGTGCGACGGGGTGGATTTATATTTAATCAAGCAGTCTAAGACAATACCTGCGTTAGATAGCATTCTTCTTAGAAACAGGTCCGTACCCTGTACGAGTCTCATTTTTGCATAACAATACAATAACAACAATACCACTGGCACTTCTCTATCCAATTTAATAAAAAAAACTTTAACCGTAAAAACACTCCCTACTCCCTACATTGGGCAATATTAAGAAGGTCTAAATCCTACACTCCAGGATCCGCTTTCTGCCAACTATGTACATTAGAAACATTTATAATATCTACAGCAGCTAAAAGTAAAAATATTATTAACTCTAAATTTCAGGCTAAAACGGAAATTTAAATACATTAATTTCATTACTCCCTCTGACACCTCCTCCTCCCAGCCAACAACCTCTCTAACATTAGACTAATTTTTAAATTTTATAATTTGTTAACTTTTTAACTCTTCACCTTTCCAACTTTCCAACTAATCATCCCAATAACATAGCGTATCCTCCCCTGTGCACCTAATAACTTTATTAACCCATAATACTTAACATGAATTGAGAACTAACATTACTCTTCTCCACTCCACTAATCCTTAATCTCCTCTACTCCAACACTCTAACTCCTATACCCTTTTTCAGTTATTAGCTAACCCCTCTTACATACTTATCCATTGACTCTCTTATCTCCCTTTGCATACAATCCATTGACTCCGTGGACGCAGCACTCTACCGACAATCCTTTTCTCATAGATCTGATAATTCTCACCTTTAAATTACGCTCCTCGGTTACTTCTATAATGGTCCATTTGCTCCTCCCCTTAAATCTACCTGTAATTGCAATACTCCATGTTACACTTCGATTTCATAATCAACCCAATCCCACACCATAATCCTTATACTTGAACTCCTTTGATGCAAACATATTCACGCCACTCCCAATTCTTACATCAGTAATATATTAAAGTATCTTAATTAGTCACGCCTCTAATATTTAACTAACTGGGAAATCTATAAATTTTTTAAACATTAAACTCTGAAATACTATAAATGTCCGGATAATTACATCTTAAACATGCAAATTCCAGATTTCCAACCGTCTGAGCCCTAATTCCTAATTTGAACCCTTTTAAACTTTCTGAATTATATATAATTTTGTCTAAATAAATCCGTTTAAATACGGAAATATCCCCCCCCCCCTCCGAACTGTCTACTTATCGACCAGAAACGCTACTGTATTAGCTTATTGAAACCCCACCCCAACTCCTAACTGAAGCCATACCAAGCCTGGCAAATAACTAGCAGTAATTAAATTATATTGTTGCTTACAAGCGATGAGCTGTAACTAAACAAGCCCTTCTCCTACCCCATTCCTAGCATCAGCCATAGTTTACTCTGCTAAACATTTTTCTCCCACATCCCTAATCTCACACTCCTCTCCCACTTTTACTGGCTTCGTCTTCAACCAGAAAAGTCTCTCTTAGACCTTAGGTTCGATCGGAGTAACTAACACATTTCATTAGTAATTCGGCCTACTCGAAATATATACAATCTTTTAAACTCAATTCCTTAAAAACTATTATCACTCGCGGTCAACGGAAGTATTTTAAAATTACCCAAATTCTCCAACTTACATCCTAATCAGCGCTTTTTATTTACGGTTAAACTGAACGTCATTTGTTGGATTTACTACATTTTGAGCATTTCTAACGCAGTCTCCACGAAATCTCTTTTTTCATCTTTAAATCTTTTGTCACCGGACACTTTGTCAACGGACATTCACCAACTGGACAGACTGTATATTTTAATAACCTTTTTATGCACAAACTTTTACTTTCCATCACTTTATATTGTTTCTGAAATTTTTCAAATTTTGAATTTTGAATTTGGCTATTCTTCTGCCAACTTATTCATCTATGTAATTCCTCGAATGATAAGATTTTAATCTTTGAAAAGCCTGGCTTAAAGGAAAAGAAAAATACACATGTTTTTATCGAGTACACCTTGTATTGAACAATCGAAGATGAAATAGATTTGTCATCCGCACATCTTTATCTCTCTTCCTTCATTTATCTTTATATATATATATATATATATATATATATATATATATATATATATATATATATATATATATATATATATACACGTATATCTACACATACAAAAATTCATACACACGTACATACACAAAAATACATGCACTCATATACATATGCATATATACAATATTTTAAACTCAATTGCTTAAAAACTATTATCATTCGCGGTCCACGGAAGTATTTTAAAATGACCCTAATTCTCAAAATTACATCTCAATAAACGCTTTTTATTTACGGTTGAACTGAACATCATTCTGTTGGATTCTGTTGGAGGTACTACATTTTGACCATTTCTCCACGAAATCTTTTTTTCCATATTTAAATCTTTCGTCACCGGACACTTTGTCAACGGACATTCCCCCAACTGGACAGACTCTATATTTTGATAACCTTTTTATACACACACTCTTACTTTCTTTTACTTTAAATTTTTCAACTTTTGAATGTTGGCTATTTTCCTGCCAACTTATCCATCTATGTAATTCCTCTGATGATAAGATTTTAATCTTTGAAAAGCCTGGCTTAAGGAAAGAAAAATAAACATGTTTTATCGAGTACACCTTGCATTGAAAAATCGAAGATGAAATAGATTTGTCATCCGCACATCTTTATCCCTCTTCCTTCGTTTATCTTTGTGTATATATATATATATATATATATATAATATATATATATATATATATATATATATATATATATATATATATACATACATACATTTATACACACGTACATGCACACAAATACATACACTCATATACATATGCATAAACAGATATACCTTTACATACACTGACATATATGTATATACATATATATGTTCATACATATATGTGCGCATAATACTGTGTGTCTGTGTGTGAGTTTTCCCGCTTTAAATGGTCATTGATCAGAATGCCTAAAGGCAATGTGCTTCGGATATTTTAGGAGCAAATGTTTTTTTTATCAACCGAAGCGCAAGCTGTGCTATATTTAGACCTTGTGGTCATGTGTTGTATGACTAAGACCACTGGGAAGACAGGGGTCGTTCTTGATAATCCGGAGTGGAATAATTAGAGAGATAAAGAATGCAAGTTGCTTGCTGGACAAACAGAAAACACATTGGAGCGTAGAAAATTAGCAGTGACGGTGGAGAGGGAGAAAGATAAAGAGAAAGATATGAGGAAAGAAAGAGAGAAAAATAGAGAAACAGATAGAAAAAAGAGGTAAAGAGTGATAAAGAGAGAGAGAGAGAGAGAGAGAGAAATATATAGAGAGAGAATGAAAAAGAGAAAAAGAGAGAGAGAAAGTAAAAGAGCAATAAGGCGGGGGGAAATTAGAGAGAGAGAGAGGGAGAAAAAGAGAAAATAAAGAAAGAGAGAGAGAAAAAAGAGGTAAAGAGTGATAAAGAGAAAGAGAGAGAGAAAGAGAGAAAAATAGAGAAAGAGAGAGAGAAAAAAGAGGTAAAGAGTGATAAAGAGAGAGAGAGAGAAAGAGAGAAAAATAGAGAAAGAGAGAGAGAAAAAAGAGGTAAAGAGTAAGAGAGAGAGAGAGAGAAATAGAGAAAGAGAGAGAGAAAAAAGAGGTAAAGAGTGATAAAGAGAGAGAGAGAGAAAAAAAGAGAAAGAGAGAGAGGAAAAAGAGGTAAAGAGTGATAAAGAGAGAGAGAGAGAGAGAGAAATATATATAGAGAGAATGAGAAAAAGAGAGAGAGAAAGGGAAAGAGCAATAAGGCGGGAGAAAATTAGAGAGAGAGAGAGAGAAATAGAGAAAGAGAGAGAAAAAAGAGGTAAAGAGAGAGAAATATAGAGAGAGAGAATGAGAAAGAGAAAAAGAGAGAGAGAAAGTGAAAGAACAATAAGGCGGGAGAAAATTAGAGAGAGAGAGAGAGAAAGAGAGAATGATAAATAGATAATGAAAGAGAGCTATAGCAAAAAGAGAGGGGGTGAAAGAGAGATAAAGATAGAGGAAAAACGAGTTTGAGAGAAAACAGAGAAAGAAAGAGAAAAGAAAATTGTGGAAAGCTTATTTACTTTTAAAGTATTCTAACATTAATATGGTTTGGTGTGGATTGTTTTACGGCATATCAACACCTCAGTGGATCATTTAATGCTGACCAAAATTAAAAATAAAGTAATCATTCTTTCTAATCATTCTGTTTGGTAAAAAGATCTGATTTTGTTAGCATTCTTTGTAAAGGAATACGTTTTCATAGAAAGTATCTGACTCCTAATGCAATACTCTACCTGTATAGGAATTAGATACGGCCCAAGATCAAGCACTGCTGTCATATCCGGGGAGTCTTTCTTGTCTCGACAGAGTAAAAGATCTATTTGGCAATCTAGTGGAAGATATTTCTTTCGCTTCCCTACAGCCCTTGAATATGGTTTGCCATAGCTTGTTTTATGGCATATCAAAACTTCAATGGGTCATTGAATGCCGACCAAAAAATAAAAATAAAATAATCATTTTTATTTGTCAGAAAGATCTGATTTTGTAAATGGAATATTTTGTAGAAAGTAGGTTCAGTGTTTATTTTTTGGGGTACAACTTTACTTCCTTTAGAGATCTAAAAATTTCGTTCGGATTGACCTGCTCACAAAGGTCACTCAGGTCACCCACCTGATAATGTCTAGAACGGATTTCATTGAAATCAATACATTTCACCAATATATTTTTCACTGTAAATGGAGCACAACAGCCAACACAGAATGGAGGATCTTCTCCTTTAAGCGGATATAAGCACATTACAGTTGTGTTGCCTATGTGGAATCTGGCAAAATTTACTCCATCCTTTTTCACGCTTCTATAACTTTGATATTTCTCTTTGATCGTTGGTTGGATTTTTTTCAGCTTATTGTTTGCGCAGCTATTCCAAAACGAGTTTTATTTAAAACTACTAAGTTTTAGATTCTTATATGAAATGTTCGTTTTAGTTATGTAGTGATTATTTCGCAGCTTTATCCGCGTTTTAGATTCTATAACTGTAAATGTGGCTCTATATTCAACAGAAGATTATTGTTTTTGTGCTGCAGAGGTTATTGATTCTGATTCAAAGTTAAACGAACGCTTATATTATGAAAGGTAACCCATACTTTGCGACACGAGATAAATTATGAAATTCACGAGAAAAGAAAAAGAAGTGATGCAATAAAAGTTTACTATTTTCTCATGAATAACAAAAATAGTTAAGCATCGAGTAATTTAATTGAAGCTACTGTTGCCAATTTTCAAAACAATAGGAAAATAGGAAAGCATTGCTTTCTAACGGGAAAAATACTGTTACAGCTAAGCAATGGCTTGATAAGTGTTATTCAGACTCTGCTCTGTTAGAAAAAGCGGTAGATGTGGTAGGCTGACTTTAAATGCAGTCGTACAGACACAAATGAGGCTGAACGCTCAGGTTGCCAAAATGTGTCAGTTGTCTCGGAAAACATTAAAAAGGACAAAAACTTGTTTTAGCCGGTCGTAAATTTAAGTTATGTGCGATAGCAAAGGAGTTGAATATATCACAAGGCAGTGTATTCACTAATTTGCATGAACATTTATCAGTGAGAAAGCTGTGTTCAAAATGGGTGCCGCGTTAGCTCGCAGTAGATGAAAAACAACAACGCGTTGTCGATTCCGTGCTTGTTTGCAACTATTTCAACGCAACAAAAAAAGAAGAGTGTTTGCGTCAGTGTGTGACAATGGATGACACATGGATCTACAACTTCACTCCGGAGTAGATAGCAGCTGGTTGGTGTGTTTGAAAGAAGAAATCGCCATAAAACAGCCACAAATGGAAAAGAAAATGCATTGTGTAACAAGTATATTGCAATGATGGCAAAGCTACATACATTGAACTTCGGATTGCTTGTGCAGCTATTCTATTCCCAAGATCTGGCGCCCAGCAACTACTGGCTGTTTGCAAACCCCAAAAGAATGCCACAGGCAAAGAAATTTAATTCCAATGAAGAAGTGATTGAGTGATTTGTGAGTGACTTTTTATGAAACATGTGTAATCGTATTAAAAGACGATATATATCGATATTAATCAATCATCTGTGCAATACACGTGCAACACTTTTATCGGTCATTTCAAGGTTGCTGCGTCACTTTCAGTAATACTTTAAGGAGGGATATGAATCCATATTTCCTTCTTCCAGCTATGGATTAAAGAGTAGGATAGACTAGATTTCCAAGCCTTGGTTGTGCAATTAGCCTTGAAAAAAAAACACTCCAATAAAAGACCAGTCTTTCTCTACTTACCCCAGCATGGACTTCTTGACACTTGACATAGGCAATGCCGGTTCAGGAAATGTGCGATTTGGCATTGTGTAACACTTGTTTCACTATAGACTCTACACACAGGCACCCCTGCAGATGATGGCCATTGTTTCCCGAGATTGAAAGGAGGCATTGACTCCTCCTATGATAATCGACAAAACAAAAATGTCCTAACCCCTCATGACTAGTGACATGAATTCAGCTCTTTTTTACTCCCGTAAACAAAACCACATGTGTTAATTATATAAAATACTCCTGGGAAACGTATGAACCCATGTGACGCAATGAGTGCAGTTAAGTTGGTTCAATAATCAATTTAATTGCAACCCGTTCTTTTGTTGGAACATCACCCAAGTATTGTTCATATACCGACTTAATTTTGAAGATTATGTTTCGTATCATTGCCAGTCAAAGAGAACGCGTTGACCCTGTTTTGAAATAACCAAGGTCACGGGGTGCATAGCTGTCAACACGGGTGAGCCGCTGCACTTGACGCGTTCACAGTTTCCTTAACGAACGAGGCTTGATATACAGAACCTTGTAAAGATTAACGCACTCGGTGTATGCGAGGTACCTACCAACTGCGAGATAAGTTGGTGGAATAAACTGAGAGCTGGGGGGGTGATGTTTTTAGTGACGGCTCTCTTTCTCTCTGAGCCGACTACAACAGATCGATTATTCATTCGTAATTTTATCGTTCCATTTGTTCCATGTATATGCAATATTTTGTGTCGCTATAAACAATAATTAATTCAAGTGATTTAATAAAAAAGGATAAATTATTAAACCTTTCTTAAATATTTGCTGATTAATTTTCAGAGGAGGTAATTTACATTAAACTACAAAGAAAGATATACGAGAAAGAGGAGAAGGTGATTAACTGACTGACCTACCTCCTCTCTCTCTCCCTTTCTCTCTCTTTCTCGCCCTCTCACTCTCTACCATTATCCGCCTCCCTCCCGTTAGTGACATCACATGAAGAAAGGCAGGGGTGACACTGCTCCCCTCCGTTAGCGGCTAACATTTCTTTTGTTTTAAAATTCAATGAAAAAATTGCAAGTTAAAAAAAAAGCACACACACGATCGCACAGGCGAATTTATTTCCTTTCTTTTAATTTCTTGACGGTATTTTATTAAAGATAAATAAACTAAACGCCAAGTAGATATAGTTAGCATTTAGCAGTATATTGTCTACATATAAAGTTGCCAAAAAACTACCATCCGTCTTTTACGACGGACGGATTGATGACGTCATCATTTTGTAACGTCATTCGGTGTGCACGACGTCTTTCATGGCGTCATCCAGTGTGCATTACGTTTTTCGTGACGTCATCCGGTATAAACGTGGACAAGCAAGATGGTGCCATCCTTCAACTGTAAACGGATAGAAGAAAACAAGAAAGCCAACAAGCAAGAGTCACATAGTTTTATAGGACGACCCGTGGCACATCTCTTTTCCACCCTCTGTCTCCCTCCTCTCTTTCTCTCTCTCTATTTCTTATTCCCCCATCTCTCTCATTCCCCTTTCTTACCGCCTCTCTCTTATCGTCTTTTTATCACTCCTTACACTACTTCTCTTATCCATCGTCCATTAATCTTCATGACGTATCTCACCAATGCTATTCGAACTGCTGCCATAGACAGTTGAGCCGTCTGCATAGATGTCAACAAATGATCTCAGAATGTGATTTGGAAGTTCATTGATGAAGATCAGAGAGGGTTGGTCCCAGAATAGATCCGTGAGGCACGTCGTCGTTGCTACTATGTGCTTCAGACTTATGCACATCAGCAACTAACTACTTTTATAGACCTGCCAGAGAGAAAGAATTTAACAGTTGCGAAGACATTTCCAGAAATGCTAGCAAGTTTATGAAGCAAAACTGTGCAAGATTTGATTTCAGATTCAAACAACTGACTAATGCCGCAGAGGAGACTGCTCCATCTGTACTAAGACGAAGAAGACAGATATCCAGTATAATAGTTATCGTCCTTACAGCCCTTATCCCACAGAAGAGACCCAAAACATTCACAACAAGAACTCGTCTAGCTAAAACCACATTAAAGAACTTTCTTCTCTCTCTCTCTCTCTCCCCCCCTCTCTCTCTCTCTCTCTCTCTCTCTCTCGCTTTACCAAAAACCAAATGAAACTTCAACGAAGAAAGTTTTTTTCCTAAAACATCCCATCTGTGGAACAAGATACCACGAGTCTGCTTCCCAACCGACTACATCATGACCGTTTTCAAATCTAATGTAAACAAATACTTGTTGAGCTGTCTTTTTCGATAATCAATTCCTCATATTTATTTTTTTATTTTTATTATTATTAATTATTATTATTATTATTATTATTATTATTATTATTATTATTATTATTATAATCTAGAAGAAAAGGGATTAATTATTTTGCCATCTAATTTACGGTGCGTACAAACACAGGTATGTAAATTAGATTACACCGAAGAAAGAGTCACTCTTTCTCTAAATGCCCACAGAGGGATTACGACCCATTGTTTCCGGTCCTCTCGTTGGGGCGACAATCGTTCAATTGACGATCTCTTTAACCCTTATCCTCGAATAGCCCTTGGGCCTTGATAAGAGGTGACCCATTAGTAAAAGTTTTTGTTTTTTAATTAAATACTGGACCGACCGACGAAATTGTACAAGAAAACGGCTATAATGGAATAATTTTGTAAAGGTGTGGGCAAGTTCCCGCAGCAGGTTCTTAAGAGAAAAAGTATCTCTCCTTTTTCAGCGTTGCCATCTAATTTTCATAGTGTCTGCACACACCACAAGCACACATGTAAATTAGATGGCAAAATAATGTATTTCTCTCGCTCTATGTTGATTCAATCACTCTCTAATATTTCGTAATGCCTCTGTGCACTCTTTCTTCAGTGTAATCTAATTTACATACTTGTGTTTGTACGCACCGTAAATTAGATGGCAAAATAATAAATCCTTCTACTTCTAGATAATAATAATAATAATAATAATAATAATAATAATAATAATAATAATAATAATAATAATAATAAATAAATAAATAAATAAATAAATATTAGAATCACTAGGAACAGTCTCGAAACAACTGGAAAAAAGACTACAAGAAATTGGAATCAAGGGGAAGACTGAGACTATACAACGGACGGCAATGATGAAAACAACTGAATTCTGAAGGAAAATCCTCGAATGCGGAAACCAACCCAAGTAAACTACAAATATTAACCAGCCACATTGAAACTGCAACAGAAGTAAAACAAAAAGGGGCACCACGTGAAACCAAAGGAACTGAAACTGCAATAAATCTAACCAACTGTACCCCCTCAAAAAGGCATGAGCCTTGCCTGATACCACACAAAATAGTCATGAAGGGTCAAGGTGAGCACTAACCAGATTTCCACTAGATGATTGCGAAGAGTACTGGGACCTTGGGGAGTCTTATTGCCACCCAAATCCAAGTGAAGACCAATGGTCGTTGCAGGCGAGAAATGAATGGTAAGCGGCTGTTGCGATAAAGCTAAGTCATTTTCAAAGATTATCAAAAGAGGTGGAGACTACTGGAAATCTGGGGAGACTTGTTGTAACCCAAACTTCGAGGAGCACCTCCGGTTATTATCAGTGAGTAATCTCTGATGATGACCTGTGTGAGAACTCCTAGTGAGTACAAATAATAATAGTGACTAGACCAGCTCTCTTGTTGTTTTCTTCGTTATTTTTATAAGTTTGGCAATACTCCGGGCAGATATATGGATGTCACTTGGAGTATTTTCAGTCATAGGGAAAAATTCTCGAGTTAGCTGGCCACGATCGCAAAGGATTGAATCTGATACAACGGTCTCTGCAAAATTCTGATTCAGATTCTGGGATCACGTCTAGTCGATAAATGATGGTTGGAATAGAAGTCTTACATCGGCTCACTACCCTGTTTGCTGAGCTTTACAGAAATGAGTGCGAGGGCTCAATTTTTATCCAGTAGTGGGCCGGTATCGAGTACTCGTCTGTATTCCCCATTAGGGGAGCCTCAAGCGATAGATGATAACTCCCTCCTTCTAAGGGATGGGATAACACCTAAACCGCTCTCGAAAGGACGGAGATAATACTTGAGAGGATAGCCTCCTGAGAACCGAGCGTAACTATACACTTTCCATAGAACCTAGAAAAGCGGCATATTTAATTTAGAATTATTAATCCAAATTAATATTTCTTTGTTTCTTACTTACTATTTTGAATAGTGTGATAGACACAGTTCACAAAGATCAAAGTGTAGTATCTGTTCTGACACTACACTTCATCTTTTCTGTTCGCGATCAGTGAATGAGAATTCCTTGTAGAAAAAAGCAATTTTATAGTATTGTTCCAATCCAGAGTGCCTTTTGGGGAGCTAGATTTTCCTCATATTAAAAACCGACCTTGTGTCTAACTCTGCCCTCATAGGGAAGCAAGTAAATAGTGACAAAGTTCACAAGACAAGCAAAGTGTAGTATCTGTTGTAATACTGTACTTCATCTTTTCTATTCTCGTTCAGTAACGGAGAATTCCTTCTAGACTGAGGCAATTTTTTATTGTTGTCCCAGTTCAGAGTGTCCCTTTGGAAGGGGGCAGATTTTCTCCATATTAAAAAAGTGTCTAACGTTGCCCTCGTGGGGAAGCAAGTAAATAGGAACAGGCAACGCTCACTGAAACAAAAATTGCCTCCTTTCTATCTGTTCTTATCTCATGATGAATATTGTTAATTGCCTGTCGCTAAAATTGTCATGGCACTGACAATTTCCAAGACGGACAAGCTAACCACTTCTTCTACAATTGAAATAAGCTTCATGTTTTTCCGATCTTCTGTATATTTTCATATAGTATTTCGCTTCATTCTAATGGCCAGCGCGTTTGGATCGTTACCCGTCGTTCCCCAAACCCACAATGCGACAGACATGGCGGCAACGGATATGAATAATGGATCAGCGTTGCTGATTTCACAAATTCCAGTGCAGAACCACTCGTCCAATTTTGGAAGCAGTTATTGGTGCCAGCGCACATGGAGAACATTTCGTTCAATCTGCCAAATTTCGTTTGGCTAATCTACATCCATCCACCAACTAATTGAGCTGGTAGGGATGATGGAATCCGAGATAGGAACGGATCGATTCAGAATGTTATTCTCGTTCAATTTTGCGTATGTTTGTTATTAAAGTACCTTAACAAGCTTTCAGATTGCCGGTCGTCGTCCCCCCCCCCCCCCCCCGGCAGTTTCATAAATAATGAGATGTATTATTCGCCTGTTGAATGCATCATATATCGGCGGCTTTGAATAAAAAGAACTGCGTAGACTGTGTGGACAGTGCGGTTGGAATGTTAAGCTCTGTTTTAACATTAAGGGTTGAGCGCACGCAATAGCGTACAAAAAGGGCGGGCTAACAGAACGGGCGGTAGACGAGCATCCTTTGTAGAGGACCATACAAATAGAGAGGAGAATAAGATAGTTATTTTAACATTTCAGCACTGGTATATCAAAATCACGTTTCGAGGTTAATTACGCTGTCACAAACGACTGTTAGCATAAAGAGGTACAACATTGAAAATATACATTCCTTATAAACACACACACACACACACACACACACACACACACACACACATATATATATATATATATATATATGTATATATCAGAAGATCAGAACAACATCGATACCGTCGGTTTCAAATCCAAATAAAGAGGACTCCTATGCCGAACTCCCTTCTGCCTTTGTTTATGTATGTCTCTTCGGAAAAAAAACTAATAATAGAAAGCAAATAAATATTACGCTCTTATTTTTGAATTTTCTTAATAATCGAGCACTCTACTGGAGTTCTTTACCACTAACCTTACAAAAAATGTTATATATATATATATATATAAATTTATGTATGTTCCTTCGGCACAATCGAACACTCTGACGACGGCTGCCTTTGACAGATTTAATCTCTCGCTGATTTACCGGGTTGTTGATGGTGGCCGCGTGGGCTAAGACGTCGAAATATGAGTTTGAAACATGACTCGTGTTAAGGGGTTCGAGTCCGGCGACTGGTATGAATAATCATTTCTACACTGACGATATATACTAGCAAATATATGCTCTCTCCGGTCACATATTTTTGCTAGGCTGAGAGAATGATATCATGATGAACGAACTACATACACTGACCCCAAAGGAGGGGTTAATGCCTGAGGGGATGATATCATGACAACAGAATAGATAGTACACTAACCCCCGCCCTCCACCCCAACCCACCCACACAAAAAATGGTAATCCTGAGAAAATGGTATCGTGAGGAACGAATGTATACTATACTGCCTTCCCTCGAAGAGCAGGTAATTCCTGGGAGGAATGTATAATGACGAATGAAAATATACTACAGAGAGTTAAATAAGCATAAACCGTTTTAATGTCAATATAGTTAGAATAGGTGGAAAAATCTTTTGTATTTATTTATTTAGATAACATTAAAAACCATGGCAACTTTAATTGTCCATGTTAAACGACTAAATGAAAATTGTCCGGAAAAATATATTCAGTATCTTTATAAACAAAGATTAATATGCTAGCTAAGAAAGAACGATAACTTTCATAATTTTCTAGTTAAAAAAGACATGTTTATTATCAAAGTTGAGTTATCGTTCTTCCTTAGCTAGCATTATGGTGAATGAATATATACTACCCTGGCCCACCCTGACAGAGGATAATATCATGATGAACGAACACTACTTTTCTCTACCCAACAAGGAGGAGGTCATTCCTGCGAGGACGGTCTTATGAGAACAGAAACGATACTACACTCCCCCCTTAAAAGATATTCTGGCTAAATTGAGTTTTTTTTTTAATTCTGGGGGGATGCCCCCCATACACACCCTTAAAAACGGAGGAGGTAATTCCTGAGAAGATATTCTTATGACAACAGAACCGATAATACAGTACACCGCCCATTAAAACATATTCCAATTGAATCAATTTTGTTTTTGTTTGTTTTTTATTTAAAAATGCCTAGTCACAAAAATATATGTTCTATGGTTCCTTGGCCTTTTGGCTAACATCAAAGTGTAGTATCTATTCTCGACATCTCAGCGATATTTGACACTTTACTAAAGCAGGAAGCTTGAAAATAAAACTCTAAAAAAGTTTTTAAACGCTATCATTTTTTTAATAAAATCTTTTTATAATTATAATAACTAGGCTGCCGCGTTAGAAATGAACGCTCACGCGTAAACCGAGGGAGCCCCAGTCATATTTCTTGGGTGGTTAGACATTGGTTTTCTGTGTTTATGACCAAGAATATTTTTAGTTGAAAATAAAGGAAAAAAAGAAATTCGACCCTAACCCGATTTTTGTTTTACCCTCCCCATACTCATTTTTTTTTATTTTACCCTCCCCCCATACATAGAAATATTTTTAGTTAAGAAAAGAAAAAAAAAAATTTTGACCGCTTTCCTCCAATTTTTTTATCCTCCCCCCATACATGTAAATATTTTTTATTAAAAAGGCCAAAAAAAAACAACCTAACCCTAACTCTAACCCCAACTCTGACCTTGACCCTAACCGTAACGACAGGGTCAAAATTAGCGTGGGTCCTAAAATGGAAAAGCACAAATAAATTAAATAGAGTGAACACGGTGTGTGTGTGTGTTGACCTTTTTTTAATTAAATAATTTGATTCTAAAATCAGTTGTATAGTTTTCCAGTACAATGTGTTAGTTTTCTTTGTTGACAGTAAAGAAAAAAAATCACACTTTTTTTTAATAAATATAACATGGAATCATAAATTCAGTTGAGGTCGTGAAAAAATGATAATATTGGATATGAAAGTATTAAGAAATCAAATACAGTAATCACGAATAGTTTTTTAATTCTCGGAAAGAAAAAGTTTACCTGAACTGAATTCGTTATAGAGTGTGTGTGTGTGGGTGTGTGTGTGTGTGTGTGTGGGGGGGTGCGTGCTTTTAAATAGTAACTTTTAAATCAATTATTATTTTAATTAAACAATTTGATTCAATAAATTTGTGTTTTAAAACATAATGGCTGATAAGATTAAGAAAATAAACAAACTCAGAACGTTTTAAAGTAACACGGTTAAATGCCAGCGTTTTGGTTACATTTGAAATTACGCGCTCGTCTTGCGTCCGTATTGATTTGACGGAGGGAGGTCGTTTCAATGGACTAACGTTCGCTTGAACAGCGAATGTTAGTCCATTGGAACGACCTCCCTCCGTCAAATCAATACGGACTCAATCAGTTGGACGTTTTAAATCAATTATTATTTTAATTAAACAATTTTATTCAATAATAATAATTTATAAGTAAGATTATTAGCGAGCAAAATTGCGTAGATACATGTGGAATTCTGAAGAAAACAATCATGAGTGTATATTTGCGAATAGTAATTTATTAGAAGTTTAAAAGCAATTGATTATGTAAATTGAGAAATGCGTATAGTGTTTAAGGCGGTTTTTTCATAGCATATAATGAAGCTGGCGGACTTAGTAAATAGTCATACTACTCAGAGGGAGTTTCGGCTTCAGACAGATAGAAAGACAGACAGATACATAAACTCCATTATTAATAGATAGTATTATCGATAAAACGATTGCGTATGCAGAAGAAAATTTAGCAACACAAAGTAGAAAGGTATATTACAGAATATTAATTTATTAAAAACTTTAAAATAAATAAATATGCAAATCCGGATTTTTTGAGTGAGTTGGAGATGCCTATATATATATATATATATATATATATATATATATATATATATATATATATATAAATAAGAGTGAAGATAATCACATATATATAAAGAGTTGCATTTTTTTCTCATATTTTTTAACATTCAACAAGAAACAGAAGTGAGTCCATGTATATCCTTTAAATCTCGGATTTTTAAAAGAAAATATTCTTCTCATCCAAAAGGTAATAGTTATATTTTGAAAATAATCACCTTCAAATATTTTTTTAAATAAATGATTTTATTTATTGAAAAGAAAATGTAAAACCATTTCAATTAATAATGCATATAATTCTAAACAATAATTGGAATGAATAGGGTATATGTAACTATGTGTGTGTGTGTGTGTGTGTGTGTGTGTGTGTGTGTGTGTGTGTGTGATTATCTTCACTCTCATTAAACTATATTAATGCTCGATTCACACTATTGAGCATAAATTTATCGTATTATAAATTCTTTCATGTTACGTTTGAAAATATAGCTTCAGTATCCGAGGAAGAATATTTTATCTGAAAGAATTTCGACAAAACTCAAGAAAAAAAAGAATGATTTTTAATAGAAAATATTTGCTTTCTACCTGTGGTTTCTAAGTCATATTTTGCGTATTTTTTTATTTAAATTTTTAAAAGACGCTTTCAAAGAACTTTTTCCATTTTGAATACACTATCCTAACCCTAACTCTAACCTGCATCCACGTGCTATACGTTTTATATAAATGAGCTGTTTGTTAACCGTTCCAGTGACAACAGGCGGATACGTCGATGCCAACAAGTAAAAAGACTTAACTAATTATATTAAAAAAAGAGTAATACCGTTACTTTTATGATGAAACAACTCTAGTCTCCGAAAAAAGATAGTTTACCGGAAAAATTTAGCAAGTCAAGAAACAAAGAGAATGATTTTTTATAAAATATATTTGAATCTGATTCGTGGGTTTTAAGCCATTTTGCCTATTTTCAAATATATATATATATATATATATATATATATATATATGCATATATATGCATATTCCGACAATGTTTGTTGAATACTATAGTCAGTCTTTCTAAGTGTGCCTCCCTTCGCATAAATAGAACTTAAATTCCTTTCTTGACGTTGTAATGTCCCGTGGCCGGAGTTTAGGTTTATTCTGTAGCCGGGGTTCGAACTTTGCGACCGTCTGAGATTATCATTCCCTACACTGATGAGAGCGAAAGCTTGAAACGCTGGCGTATGTTAGTAAAAATAATTTAATATCATTTACTTAAAATTAATTATATATATATATATATATATATATATATATACATATATATATATATATATATATATATATATATATATATATATATATATTTATATATATATATAGTCTCGGAAGTTTTTCAACCATTAAAACTATATGAAAAAAATATTTTAGTCCCAAGTCGTTCGGTGGAAAATCACCTTTTTGTAAGTCAATTTACTTTCTACAGTCACTATACTAGTTTGCTTCCAAATATTTACGCTAGTCTTAACATTATTTAAGGGGTCATCAGTTGTTAACAATGAAAAACTGTTTCGGGAATTTAAATATATAGGAGTGCGAACATATGTTTTAGCATATACTTTCTATACTTTAAGTATACAAACCTCTTTCAATTGAAAGCTCGATGATTGTCAACTTGCAACAACAAAGGTCCAAAAACCAAAAATACGCTCACCGTAGATTTCCCATACGGCTCCTATCAACGCGACATGCAGGCATCTTGAAACACTCAATGCAGAGCTAATACAAATACGCATAACCTTCGATCGGTAATCATTATCTTGGTATCAAAATTTAGACTAAATGATTATTATCGTTTACTTATAAAATACTTAAATTAACTCGAAGATAAGTGTCACTATAGAATTTTCGTCATTTAAATTGGGAGTATTTATTCAAATCATATAAATACGAAACTAAGTGTACTCATTTGGATTATATTTTTTCCCCTTAGAGCCTAATATTTAAACCGACTAAAAGACATTAATAGCTTTTTTAAAATAAAACACTTTTCTTAACCTTATATAATTTGCGCAATTTATATTGGGAGTATTAATTTAAGATATCGGAATAACGAAATTAATAAATGTCAGTTAAATTTGTTTTAGTATATTTTATATTTTTTAAAACCAAATTTATTTTAATTCTTTTCACTGTCGGGCGCCGTTAATCTCTAATGAATAAAATTGGTTCAATATTTTCTAACAAAGAATATATATTTTATTATTTCTTAAAACTACCCGTACACCTAATCAAAACAATACAAGTCGGCGAAAAGTTTAGTCTAGGGGACGCAAATCCCGTCGGAGGAATACGCTGTTAATTCTCTTGATCAAAATTCCAGCGAAATCCCCTGAAATAATCTATAACAGTTAAACAAGAATATATCCAACATTGGTATATTACACATTAGCTCCCGGGGCTATTCGGAGCACCGAAGCCAACTATTTTAATTATATCATAACCATATTACGTATTGTCAAATGTCTATTTTTTGTAATTATAATTATCGCCACTCAGTAATTTTTTTCCTATTTTTGTTACAGTCTTATTTTCGAATGCATAGTAGATTATCTAAGGAAAATCACGAATGTGCAACAATGTGTGATCAATTAATATTGCACCTAGTACAATACTAGATGCAATATTAATTGTTCGCACAGTGTTCAATATATATATATATATATATATATATATATATATCATTATTTTTATTTACACAGACATGTACAAAATCTGCGACACTGGCATGTCGATGTTATCGATCAACAGCTATTACAAACTGAGATCTCATCAGGCAGAGTTAGAATACGATCTTAACCCTAGATCATGATCTAGGGTTAAGATCGGATTCTATGCCAGTGTCGCAGATTTTGTACATGTCTGTGTAAATAAAAATTATTATATACAAAAGCTCTATTGGATATTGAGCACTTTTTATAAACCCGGTTAAAATTCTTTGAATCACTACCCTGTGGATGTTTTACCTGGATTATTATATATATATATATATATATATATATATATATATATATATATATATATAGTGATGTTTCCTAGATGTTAATCCAATGAAAGTCCGGTGTTTATACAATAGTGCTCTAAAACAAGTAGAGCTGTATTATAGTATGAATTATTTTATTTATACAAACATAATTGGCTACATATGTGCATACATGTTTCAGTTGCCATTTATTTCGAAATAGAGCTTCCTCAGGCCACGTACTATTCCTTTTTTTAGTCAGCCAATCACATGTTTCTATTTGCATACGAAGAGACCCACTCCAAAAGACCATAAGTTTTGAATAGTAAGTAGATGCTTTGTTTTAGTCTTTCTTTCTTCGTCCCCGATGTTCGAATCAATAGACGAGAACAACTGCCAACAGGAAGTGGGGGTGGAGGGTATTTCTCATTCACCGACATTTGATCACGCGCCTCGCTAAATCAAATAGATATCCGCAGTCATTGTTGTCCACGTATCGCATGTCACTAATATAAATTACAGATTCCGAAGCGGACTAAAAATACATTTGAAAGAGAATGTCTATTTCCTAGCGCGCTTCGAGATAGATGCGCCAATATCCGACGACAACTGTTTCGGACGCTTGATAATCTTGGCCTTTTGGCTAAGAGCAAAGTGTAGTGTCTGTTCCGATGGATACTGCACCCTATAGACTGGTATCGTCTTGGCCTTCGGGTCTTGATTCTGCCGGTTTGTAGGTTTGTCCTGTGCAGTTCTAGGAGGTCCATCCTTCCAGGTTTTGCCTCCTCTCTTTGTGGAAGAGTAAGTTTATTGCTTACTGCCTGATGCGCCCCAACCGGGGAATGCCGACGGGGCTACCCAGGCATTTTTTTGTAGGCCAGAGTGCTCAACTTCTCGGGCACTGGCTTTTCAAATCACACTTTCCGACCTTGTCTCACATCTTACCGCTGTGGGAGGTAGATAAATAAAAAATAAACAAAAGTGCTATGATAGCAATCTCACATGGCTGCTCCCCAGCTGACTACAACATAGTCGTTTTCAAGTCCAATGTAAACAAATTCTTGTTAAGCCGTACCCTCAAATAAGCAAATCTTGTCCCGTTTCAACTATCGTTACGAATTATCACAGTGTTGTCTTACTGTCCACCGGACAACCTCATTAACACTTATCGAGTGGCCTTCTGGCCTTGATAAGCAGTGACTAATTATATATAAAAAAAACAAAAAACAACGAGCTGAGGGGGGACTCATACTCAGGTTACTGTTCTCCCATAATGCGGTTCATCTCTATACCTGCTTTCTCCGATTGGCGTCTGAATGTTCACGCATCTCCAAGCGATCTTGCTTGACGGTAGATAATCTCGCAACTGCACACAGATGTCGATTCGGCAGAAAACCTAGAAAACCTTAGATACGTCAATTAATTAACCAATTAATCAATGCGTTCTTATGGAGAAAAGATGGTTCGTTTAGCCGAGATTATCTTCGGGTTTCAAAGCAATGGGGGATAGAAGCAAAAGGAGAGGGACAGAAGGAGACCCTTAGAAGCGCATCGCTTCGGTAAAAACGGATTTTAGGACATCTAAAAATCAGTCCGCTCCCTATGAATTGTCCATGCTGAATAAGGAATCTTGCGTTCTCAAATCTCTAGTCTGACGTCATTTCCGCTAATCTTTAATTTCCATAATAGGTAGAATGCCCCAAAAGGTTAACCGCTTTAACATCCTGTTTACGCGTTAACTTCCACTACTAACATAATTCAACCAAATGATTACTAGTTTAAATACTCCCTCTATATATGTAGGACAACAGAAGCATTTTTCTTTAAGTTCTTGCCTTTGAAATAATGAACGGTCGACTTGTTAAGTTTGAGACTTGGTAGAATCCTATAGAAATTAAAGTTCTGGGAGTAAATGTTATCAAAACCAAAGTGATGATCAGTGTTTGTAGTGTTGGAAAGTCACTAGAAAGAGGAAAGTTCTTCTGCTCAGTTTGTGAACACGGAGTTGGGATCAACTCAATTTTTTGTAGGTTGAGTGATGATGATCACTTTGTGCGCAAGAGATGTAAGACAATCGAGACAGATGAGAACTACAATGCAGATAAAGTATATTTGAATGGTGCAGTTGTGTTGCCTTGGTGATACCACTGGAGAACGGTGGCTAAGTGGTTAACGACGCGGACTGAGGACCTGGGTGTGCCGGGTTCAAATCGTGTTCGTTCCACAGAAACACTTTCATCAAAACCCACACCTAACTTTGTGTCTAACCTCCTGGAGAGAAGGTAAATAATAAAATACCGCTGAATCACAAGGAGGAGCTGGTGCTAGTCTGATTGCAAGAGTTTGGTGTGGATGGCACTTCTGCCATTACTAAGCAGCAGAACGTTACCGATGTCGACTAAGGGAAGGGTTCACCAGACATAAGTACGCAGTATAATGATGAGTGAAAATGAAGCCTGGTCAGTAAGGGTTGAGGACATGTGTTGCATGGAGATAAATGATATGAGAATGATACGGTTGATGTGTAAGGTGTAATGTAAGTCTTAAAGACAGGCTTTGATCTCAGAGGAAAATTTAATTCTGAACAGTAATGTGCAGAATAGGAGACTTTGTTGGTTTGGTTACATTGAAAGAATTAGTGAGAGTTTAGTTTAGTAGATGTAGAACAATTGAAGTAACAAAGTCAGTTGGTAGAAGATGACCACAGAAAGCAGAGGAAGATTAATTCTTGGCAGTATATGGAGATGTGTGCAGAACGGGAGACTTCGATAGTATGGTCACATTGAAAAATGGATGAGAGTTCTTGAGTTAGTGGATGTAGAACAGTTTAGGTAGCAGGGTCAGTCCGTAGGGAAAGGCCTAGGTAACATAGGAGGAAGTGATAAGGATGGACTTGAGAGAAGGATGGATAAATAAAGACGTGACCAGGAGTAGGTTAGTCTGGAAGTCAATTTTTAAAAGCCGTCCATGGCAGCATGTAAAATGGATGTTAAACTGATGATGATGATGATGATTATGATGATGATGATGATGATGATGATGATGATGATGATGATTATTACGATGACGATGATGATGATGATGATGATGACGATTATTGCGATATGTGAAAGAAAACCTCTCTCTCTTCCCTCCCCTCTCTCTCTCTCTCTAAGTGCAAGAATAAACTATTTGTTTCTATTCAATATGCATAAATATAGTCTCACTTATATTTCGAACAAAAAATACTCATTAATATCAAATCACGAGTATTCGATTGTGTGTAATTCTTTTCAGATAACATGGACGCTGCGTCCATCTCTGTGTCCATCTCTCCCGGTATTACAAGTACCTGTGTCTGTTTGGGTTGACGGTTATTTGATACAGGGTAATGGACATATAAACGTGATCAACATCTGGCTGCACATTATTACGAAATTGCTTCCCTGCCTCTCTAGGCGTTGTTGTAGATTAATGGGCACGCCATTAAACACCAACAGACTGATATTTAAATCAGCGATGGGTTCTGCTATGAGTCTCTGTAAAAATATCCAATTTCGTATCCATCATCATACTCCATCGGTAGGTGGCCGTGGTGAAGTGGATAATAATGTGACCTTTTTTTACCTTTTGGCTAGGAGCAAAGTGTAGTAGCTGTTCTGATGCTGCACTTGGTATTTTCTATCCTCGGTCAGTGAAAGAGAATCCTTCTAGACTGAGGCATTTTTTATTGTTGTTCCAATCTAGAGTAACCCTTTTTGGAGAGCTGGATTTTCTCCACATTAAAATCCGACCTTGTGTCTAACTCTGCACTCGTGAGGAGGCAAGTCAATAGGAACAATGCGGGCTGACGACCTGGGTGTATCAAGGTTGAACCCAGTCAGTTCTATAACACTATTTTCATATATGGATGTTGGTAACCTTCATGTGGCCCCTCCTGTGAGTAAACGATTCAAAAGAGAATTATCGGGTGAACCAATGCCAACAACAGAATCAACCCGGTCAAAATAAAAAGTTGTACCAAGCTGCTCCATCCGAATTGACTTTCGTTAATTCGAAATAGCAGAGAGCAGAAACTGTCGACTTATACTATAAAAAGTCGGCCATTTTGTTATGTTTTCTGTCGAGTGTGTTTGTTTGTTTTTTTTGTTTGTTTGTTTGTGTACAGCCTAGCGTCCACGTCGCTTAACTAATCGTCACCAAACTTGATCAAAATATCGGTCTTGGTCAAATTTAGAACATATCTCATTTTTAGATATCTATCTCAAATATAAGTTCACGGTCGCGTAAAAAGTGAAAGTCACACTTTTGAAGATAACATAGGTTCTGTTCACCGTAGAGACTCGCTACTTGGCCCATATTGTAGCTATTGAAGTCCCGCGTCTTATGTGACCTCGACATTTTGACATTTGACATTGACTATGAAATTTCGGACATGGTCGAAATTTTGACGGAATTTTTACACATCATTTTTCCAAATTGTATGTATCTGTTGCTCTTTGATAACAATAACCACCATGCAAAATTTCAGATCGGATAAATTGTTTTTTTTAGTTATCAACGTTTCCATAGCATAAACTCCAGGAATACCTCATACAATACGGAGAAGTAAGGCCCACATAAGACTTACTGACTCACCTTGTTTTTCGTTTACTAAGTTGAACCATTGTCATAATTTTTTATTTTCATTATTAGTGCATTCATCGGTGCTGTTTCATCCCTAAGGTCCCTTCTTTTCTCAATTTAAAACGACTGCAAGTTCTTCCATATTCATTTCTTCATTGTGCGTGTGTATTAAGCTACAGATAGCTATATAACCTTTCATTCAAGCCTCACTTTGAAATCTAGGCTAATTAACATTATTAATTTTTAAACTGATATTAATAAAGAAATTACAAGTATAAAGGATTTCTACTTGTTTGTTTTTATTTCAATACATATAATCGATAATTTTGCGGATAATTATTTAATGAAAGTAATAAAAAATACGTTAATTAACCTTAGAATTATAGGGGTGGCTTGGTAGGAAAGTTATACAGCAACCCGTAGCTCATTACATATGCACCCTCGTTGATTTTTTACCTTTTTTTTCATCAGACGCAACTGTTTAGCTTTCGAGATGTATCGCCTAAATCAACAGCTAAACTTATGTGTCCACAGAGCCGTTAATCTGTATATATTGCAATTTCGTAAACTGTAGGTACCGCCGAAAATGTGACCAAATTGTTGACAACCGGCACAAAAAACGTTCGCTGCAGTTTTAAAATACACCGTTGATGTATTCGACGGGGCATAATAAATCAATAAATCAATCAATAAGACAAACACATATATTGAAAACGAAAAATAAGTGTATATTGCAGCAATACAATGTCGCCAGTGTAGCTTCCGCTACTCAACTGGTATTTACATCCTTCACACCGCAGGAAGATGAGACACAAGGTCGGAAGGTGAGGAGAGTACAGCTAGCGCCCCTAAAGAAGGAGCACTCTGGCCTATTAAAATTTTCCGTGAGCAGCCTCGTCGGCATTTCTCCGGTCGGAGCGCCTCGGGCAGTTTGCAATAAACTTACTCCTCCCCAAAAAAGATAGACAATAATACAGACAAAAGTCAATCGAAATGCCCCAGTTCCCGTCGGACTGATTGTTGAGAACGGATCGTCGACTGGTATGTACCAGTCCGACATCTATCAATGTTGTAGAGAGACTTTTCGTCCTTCGTCGTGGGCTCCTCTATACATAATGTCTAGAAGAGTCCATATAATCACGAAATAGGATAGATCGCTATCACATCATAACAATAACCATGGTTTCACGCGGTCATCAGACGGCACAGTATCCGAGTTTGGAGTCTAATTCACGATCTTTCTTCAGTTTTGACTTACGGTTATTAATCCTAAAGTATTCTTTTTTTTGGGGGGGGTAGTAGTAGTAGTAGTAGTAGTAGTAGTAGTAGTAGTAGTAGTAGTAGTAGTAGTAGTATGTCGGTGTATTTATTTACTTTCTCGGTCCTCTAAAATATTTTTATTATATATATATATATATATATATATATATATATATATATATATATATATATATATATATATATATATTCTTATATTCTGTCCCTGTGTATCTAAAATCAAACGGAACTTCATAAATAGGGTTTCTCTCCAAGAACTTCCCACCTGTGGAACACGTTAACTAGAAACTACAACATAGTCGTTCTCAAGTCCAATGTTAACAAATATTGGTTGAGTCGTCCGGTGAATTAATCATAGTTCTTAATTCTTCTATAGTAGTGTTCCATCATCCAACTGAAAATCTCACTAACCCTTATCCTTAAGTGGCTTTTGACCTTGGTAAGTGTGTAAAAAGAATATGTTTCTGTTTACTCTCATGAACGCCATATTTCATATTGGGCGAGCAAACCAACTAGTAAATAAATGATTTACTTGAAAATAACAAGAAATGAAAGTTCAGCCGGGGTCAACTTGTTTAACTCGACGTTAGTTTTTACTCGACTGTGGTAATTGATAGAAACGGACGTGACGTCATACATCTTAAAGAGAGAGAGTGTGTGTGTGAGAGAGAGAGAGAGAGAGAGAGAGAGAGAGAGAGAATGAGAGGTTTGGTCAGTCCGTTGGAAGTGCGCAACGCATGAACATAAAAATTAAAATGCTCTGATAAGATATAATTAAACAGCGATTATAGATCTGTCTCTGTCTCCGCCCTTGGTATGTGATTTCAAACGAAGATCAAGTTGTATAAATGTATTCTGTCTTCCATCAGTCTTGGGTCGACAGTAGAACGATCGGTAACAAAAGTATGAATACACTTTCTGAACTTTAATGTTTCTGTAACGATTAGAATAAAAAAGTAGAACACCGTGAAATTGAACAATGTAGGCAGCAATGACATATCCCCTGCCTCACCATGTAAGTGTATCTCAATTTAAATTTAAATTACTGTCTGTGCCGATTGCCGACGTGTTGTCCTGTGCGTTTGTCTCGTGATTTTAGCCTGGATCTACGAACTGCGTTCGATCCCATGCGACCACCACTCCTGAACTGATCAAGGTAGAAAAACGAAACGATATTATCTGTAGGTGAAAAAAAACACTTTAATATTTAAAAACACATATATATATTTAAAAACACACACACACACACATATATATATATATATATATATATATATATATATATATATATATATATATATATATATATATATTGAAATTCCAAATTTCCTTATTCAAAAGGTGCCAAACCAGCGCAACAACATCGAGCGGACTTTACTTCACTTTCAACTATCGTGACGTATTTTCGGACTCTACGGTGAATCTGACCCCTCGGGGTTAATATCAAGAAAATGAAGAAAAAGAAAAAAGAATAAGTCTCGCTTCTGATAAAGATGTATCATCGAAAGTATTAGCAAAAAAATAAATGATTTCAATATCCAGACACGTGGTGCTTTAAAGATGTTATCACTTTCCTGATATATATATATATATATATATATATATATATATATATATATATATATATATATATATAAGAATTTAGCTGCAGAAATAAGAGCAAATGCTCGTTGCAGAAAAAGGAAAAGTGCTTAACTAAAAATATCTGGGAACACAGTTCCCAGAAAACAATCTCAACTTTTAAAATGTTGACATAGGGGGTACAAGTATTGATTTTAAGACTTGATATAGAAGACACAAAATATCATTTAATGGCCCAGATAGTAAAACAGACACATCATTATCTAACTACATACTACCTCTAAAAGAAAAGAATATAATACCAATACTAAAATGGAGCATTTAAAAAAACTTAAACACCTACACTGCACAATCTCACCTGTTTCCTCTGTTTTAGTGAGAAGTTGGCTATTGTTATGTTCCCTGATAAGAATAGCGTGTTGAAGAAGAGAGATGAGATAGGATTTAATTGTAGACAATTCAAACAGTTCACCTTTGATAAGTATGGCAATAACCTAGTAAATCCACCATAATTAACCTTAAAATGTATCATAGCATCTAAAGCATCCCTTGATAAGTACAAAATTAATAAATAATTGTAGTGTAGTAGGTTTTAAGTTAACCAATAAATTTGTTTTTAATTAAACTAGAAATTAAGAATAAACAATTAATAATAGTTTTATCGGTTTAACCTCCCCGGTTTTAAAGCGAAGTACATTTTAAGTGAACTAGTAAATTAGTTATAAAATGTGTTGTGTTTTTCAGGATTTTAAATTAAATCGATAGTTAATAATACAGTTACGATTTTATGTATGTCAGTCACTTATTTAATTATGAGAATCAAGAAAAGTAGTTGTTTTCAAGTAGAAATAATATGGTGCACATCTGTACTATGATAATGGGGTTTAGTGGAAGTACGACCCTTCGATTACTAGTGATATGAAGGATAAGGTTTTATAATTTTTTAATATGAATATCCTTTTCAGATATAACATAATTGTGTGGGGATGACCTTTAAATTGTTTTAAAAATATATAAAAAGAAAAATATATCTTAGTGATTTAACTCAAAATAAAATGTTATTTCATAATTAAATTGGGTAAGGGGAAAACACAAGACATTATAGCGATGGGGAGATGACAGCTGGGTGATTGACCGAATTTTCTAGCCGCGCGATCTCTTAATCTCTTTTTATCACCTTGGGTTTGCTGGGCGGATTTCAAAACCGAGTTTTACGGATGCGTTGAAACACAAATTGATTAGTGTCGTAAGTCACCAATGCTCATTTAATTTTTTAATTTCATATATATAAAGACACAAATCGTCTCTAAAAACATCAGAAAACAAAAACAAAAATAACAAAATTCACATTATTAAAGCATTTACATACATAGTTCCAGTTAAGGACATAAGTTTCTGTTTGCTCTCAATAACGCCATATTTTACACTAACAGAGCTTACAAAAATACGTATACTTTTCATAAACATTGCAATTCTAAATTAGATCGTAGAAAACTAATAGAGTTAGAGAATATATATATATATATATATATATATATATATATATATATATATATGTGTGTGTGTGTATGTATGTGTGTGTGTACGTGTGTATATAACTCTGTAATACAGTTAGAGAAAAAAGGATTATAATTCGGTATTTTGGTTGTCTAAGTGATGACGAAACGGTCCGTTAAGAACTGTATTTTTTTTATAAATAAAGACATGGTTATTGGAATCTAACTTTTTATTGTTTATTTATACATGCTCTAGAATTTAAATATTAACATCTATTGAGCTTAAATCTGGAAAGTTTGACTATTAATAATTAAATATATACTTATCTATCTATCCATCTATCTCTCTCTATCTCTCTCTATCTCTCTATCTCTCTCTCTCGCACTATATATATATATGTGTGTGTGTGTGTGTGTGTGTGTGTGTGTGTGTGTGTGTGTTTGTGCATGTGTTATTTAATCTTTCTGTTAGAAAAGTATGTGTTTGTCTTTTACCCACTTTGTTAACCCTCAACTAATGTTGTTGATATAAGACAATGAAATTATGAAACTGTTTTCAATCCTAATTAGGATTGTACGCAGATAACCATCGCAATCAGTTTTTCATATCCCTTTTGGTCCATAACCAATCCGAATAATGACTAATCCCAGAGCCGCCGCCAATTTGGCGGCCAAGAGGACCTGTCGTCATTCCCTGGGGAAAACGTTTGCATCCTTCCATCTGCGAAAGCGAGGGGAACTAATTAAAATGTGAGAATTATCTGAAATCATCTCATCGAACAAATGATTGATACTACTTCACTTTCGATTATACATATTGATTGCTACGTACAATGTCAGAGCCAGTAGCGACCGCAGACATAACTAAGCAAAAAGTCAGTTTAAGAAAAATTAGTAACTATTGGGAAATCTCCGCTCTATAATAAAGACCAATGTGTATTTGTCTGACAGTGGCTTTGTTGCTGACGGGTTTGAGGCATGGGAGGTCCATCCTTCCAGGCTTTACCTTATCTCTAAGAAGAGGTTAGTTTATTTCTAATCGCTTGAGACGCCCCTACCGTGATATGCCGACAAGGCTGCTAAATCATTTTTGTAGGCCAGCGTGAACTTCACCTAGTGCGCTGGCGTTACAAAACCCCACCTGACCTTGTATCTAACCTCCTGCAAAGGATATATATATATATATATATATATATATATATATATATATATATATATATAGAGAGAGAGAGAGAGAGAGAGAGAGAGAGAGAGAGATATAGATATATAGATATATATATATATATAGAATTATAAAACAGAAAAAACTATACACACATTAAGGTTGTACACATTATAACTTATTTCGACCCCTTAATTAGGTCTCCTCAGATGTATAAACAACCACGTCAAAAAACCAAATAATGAGAGAAATTGATCATCGTCTTAAAAAGATAAATTCACTTTTTTGATTGGTCGATGTAAAAAAGGAGGTAAATGTTAAAATAATCGAGGAGGGTTGACAAAAGTAAAAGATTAATTTGACTATTTTTTTTACATATGCAGAAATATAAAAATATATATAAGAGAATTCGTTTTTACTATTTAAATAAATAAATCATCTCATTTAAAATTTCGAATGTGAGCTTTATGGGTAAAAATATATGATGAAAGATTCGAGCGTTCACGATTAAAAACTACGTTTAATTATTTACGATTAAAAATTAAAAGACGAAAATGTAGGACGAAGATTTCGGTTTAGATTAGAACCTATTAAAAATTTAATTGGTATAACGTCAAAATTCGAGATGATTTATACTACGGAATTAAAGTTTAGCGACATTTAAAAACGGTTTATTTACAAATTGGTAAAGATTCGAGCGTTCACGATTAATTATTTACGATTAGAAATGAAAAGACGAAAATTCTGGACGAAGATTTTGATTTATATAGGAAATTATAAGAAACTTAATTGGTTATAACGTCAATACGGAATTAAAGTTTGGCGACATTTAAGCACGATTAATTTACAAACTAGTGTTTTACTAAATTGGTTAAGAAAAAAAAACAAAAAAAACCTTACTAATTTGTTAACATTTATTTTTACAGTTATAACTCTTATTGTAACTATACTTTAAAAGAATTGTTATTCACAAAGAACTTTATAACGTGCTGTTGATTTTAAACCTGTGCCTGTGTCTACATTTAGCCATCAGTTCATCTCGTCTATTTAAAATGTTATTGTCTTCGTATTTTAGTATTCTAATTTTTTCCTCCAGGCACAAATTGCATCTATGTCTGAATATATATATATATATATATATATATATATATATATATATATATATATATATATATGCAACTGCAGGCACACCAGTGATTGCCCACTGGACAATAGATGCACATATTTTGATATTGTATATGCTTGTACGGTAACCGAACAAAATAATTCCATAATGAATCCTAGAGACCACATAAATGCAGTCCCTAATCAAATTCCACAATTGAGCACTACAACTAATTTGCACCATAACTCTAAACCTAGTAATTCTAATATCCACCTTATACCTCAGCAAGCCGATAATGAGTTCCCAATGGAAGGTAACGATAACAATAATATACAATCAATTAACCAACCTAATCCACATCATGAAAATACAGTCAATAGAAATAGACTCGTGAATAGGAATATAAATGGTTCAGGAACAAGAGTAAATCCTAGGATACACACCTATATTGGGTCCACAGCAAATTTAATTAAATCCCGCATCTCTATACATAATTACTCCTTCAATAACGATGTTGGTAACAACAAAACATCACTGACCACTTTAGTTAAAAACTTAAGATCCAATAATATTCCACACAATATAAAATGGTCCATCCTAAAAAAATCAAACTCCTGTGGCCCAGGATCCAAATCCTGTGGTCTATGCAACTCTGAAGCCGTAATGATAGCTACTGCACCTAAACATTTAAATCTGATAAATTCTAGAAATGAATTAGTCTCCAAATGTCGACATGGAAGGAAATTCAAATATGCAATATGGAAACAACAGCCAGCTCCACCGTAGCTGACTGGGTTAGTAATGAGACCGGGGGTGTCCAGTTTTCGAGATGGGTTCTCTTTAATCCTCCTTGCCTAAAAGATTTGGACTTTGAGGTTAAAAAAGTTTAAATATCTAAATTTTCAATTTCTGAATATATTTACAACTTCTTACTTACGGAAAATTTAACCTTAAATATATTTACAAGTTTTTGGTCAGGAATAATTAAACCCTAAATTAGATTAAACTCCGTGATTGGGCAATCTTAAACTTTGAATTTAACTTCCTAATCTGATAAATCTGTTAAATTGTTAAGTTCTAATTATTTTAATAGCTTCGTAATTGGGAAAAATTAAATCTTAATTAGGAAAAATTAAACCTTAAATTAAATGAAACTTCTTAATTGGGAAAAATTAAACCTTAAATTAGAATTCCTAATCTGATAAAATTAAATCTTAAATTAAACCATTAAACACTTTAATAATTTCTAATCTGATAAAATTAAATCTTAAATTAAACTATTAAATTATTAGAATCTAATTACTTGGTAATTTTTAATTTCATAAATCTTTTATATATTATTTGATAGGGCGAGATTTGTGAAATCGTTTTTATTGTAAGCTAGATTTTTAAGTAACTATTTGGGCATGTATACGTGATTACTCGATTTGACCTAAATATGCCAACCCCCTTTTCTTTTACCCCCCCTTCTCTTTTGACATTGACTTTTCCCATTGACCCAGACATGTAAAATCCGATCTTGTTGGGTCGGGTTGGCGGGTTTGTATTTTGCTTTCTTCGTTAAATTTGTCTAGCGGGCCGATACAGGATAAACACACATAACCCCCGCTCTATTAACGTCGCTCAGAGAAGTAGGCACTTTTAATATTCGCCTTCCATTTGGCAAAGAGTTGTCATATTTGGCTGAATCGCGGAAGAACGAAGTTTAATTATTTTTTCGCTCAGGTTGGAAGATATGACCGGGTTTACTGACTAAATTCAATCTTATTTTTGTTTAATTCGGATTTAACGGACTCTCTAATTAACAAATGAACTTTGATTTGATTTGGGTTGCCCAGATCAAGACTTTGGAATTTTAAGTGAGTTTATTGAACTTTCTATATGATTTGATTTGATTTATTTATCGTTGTAATAATTAACATAAACATTGGATACTTTTCACTTCATCGATTGTTGACGCATTTCGCGACTGGATAACTTTGTCAGCTCTTTCAATTTCTCGTATTTGGACTGGTACTTCATCACCTGGATTACTCTTCAGTCAACCCTCTGGATGTCTTTCCTGATAATGTTTTTCAAATTGTATGACTTGGATGGATTATATAGATTTAACAAAAAAGTATGTTTTTGGGTTGATATATTTGATGTTATATATTTTTATGTATTTTGTATATATTTTTATATATTTTCAAAGTTGAATTTTATTACCTGTAGTAGTATAATTGCGGTAATGGTCCTCTGAAGAGAAGAATTATCTTTGAAAACTCATGAGCTAAGGACTTTAAGATACTTTGCTTGAACTTTGAATTCTAATAAAATTTGATTGACACCTTATTTTATTACTTCATTTTATATATATATATATATATATATATATATATATATATATATATATATATGTATATATATATGATGATTATTTTTATTTATACAGACATGTACAAAATCTGCGACACTGGCATGTCGATGTTATCGACCAACAGCTGTTTGAAAATGAGATTACATCAGGCAAAATTAAAATTCGATCCTTACCTCAGATAATAATGAAAAAAAGAAAATTAAAAATCTGGAAAGTCACGTGGTTAGATTTGAGACCGTTGAAAATCAAATATAATATGAAATAAAATATACTCGTTGTGGATAGAGAAAATAAATGCCTAAATACTTTTATACCCATATATATATATATATATATATATATATATATATATATATATATATATATATATATATATATATATATGTGTGTATGTGTGTGTGTGTGTGTGTGTGTGTTTCGGGTTTTTATTTTACTCTCGTCAGTATGGAATTTCGTGACCGCATCGCCGGTCGGACGGCTGGAACATTTTTATGAATATTATGAACCGAGGTATTCTAACCATCAGGTCATCGACCCGATCACGTTTGTAACTCGAAAGAAATGCTTTGTGTATGTTAATGTAAACACAAGTAGTGTTATTCTTAAGTGGATTCAATCTTTCAAAAGGAAAGAATCATGCAACGGTGCCAATTTCAATGAATCATCAATTTATTTACTCTCGAAAGTGCACGACGTAATTGGAGCTTAATAATTATCATTACTATATATATATATATATATATATATATATATATATATATATATATATATATATATATATATATATATATATATATATATATATATATATACTTCTTTCCCATCATGCGAGTAAAAAAAACGTGCCAGACGAAACCATTTCAAGGGAAGAGAGAAAGTAATCAGCAATTCAGATAATCCCCTGCCGTCTGAAATGCATTCGAAAGAAATTCTCCACTCTATTTCAATGGTAAAACGTTTTCTTTTCTTTTTCTTTTTTCTTTCTATACCAACTAATACTTTCTTTTTCTTCTTTTTTTGACGGGGGGGGGGGTGTACGCTCGTGTATTAAGTAGATGCCGATTAAAATGCATTCATTTTTATTAGAAAACTGTGTGGACTAAGCCACTTTCTCCACTAAAATTGTGTAAATTCTGATAACTTTTTTCCAAAGGTTTACATCGACTGAGCTCCAATCATATGTTTTCCCCTGTAAAACATTCCTAACAAAAAGTTGTAAACAATACCACGGAGATGCTTCCCAACTGACTACATCATGGTCGTTTTCAAGTCCCATGTTTACAAATTCTCGTCGAGCCGTCCTCTTAAAAAATCAAATTCTGCCCAATTTAAACTATCGTTACCAGTCATCAAGGTGTTGTCTCACCGTTCACCTGACAAAATCATTAACATGTATCCTCGAGTGGCTTTTGAGCCTTTATAAGCGGTGACTCGTTAGTCTTTATTTGAGCTGAATGGGGAATATAATGAAAGCTCGAGACAATCAAATGGAACTTTGGTAGACTAATCCTATATCTCCGAAAGATTATCTGGACGGCGGCTCATCACGCAAACAGAGTAAACCTTGTTGTGTTGATCACACGTAGCAGTATTAAATTTGTTCAAAACGTTTCAGATGCGGTTTCAAATAAATCAGATATATATTGCCTTGACAGTGTACAAAACCAACTTCGCAATCTAGTGGGGGATGATCTCTTCTCTTCCTTACAGCCCCTTTCACACAGAAGAGATGTTGCTAGCCTCTCTCTACTGTATCGTTATGTTAATGGTAGGTACTCGACAGAACTTCAATCTCTTCCCACCTTTCCTCGCGTAGCTACAACCACAGTAATACAAGTTTCCTCTCTCTCTCTCTCTCTCTCTCTCTCTCTCTCTTTCTTTCGCTTTCTCTCTCTTTCTCTCTACCAGCAGATCACAGAGTGAAGATCAAGGAGAATTGAAAGGGATATGGAGCATGAAGAAAGTCAATATTATACCAATAATCGTAGGAGAACTAGGAACTGTCTCCCAAAAAACTTGAAAAAAGACTGGGAAAATTTGAAATCGAGAGAATCACTGAGACCATGCAAAAAGACGGCAATGATAAAAACAGCTGCAATCTTAAGGAAAATCTCCGAATGCGGAAACCAACCCGCATACGAATGGTAACGAGTCACATGGATGTTACAACAGGAAGAAAACAAAACAACAGGGAAAACACCACCACATAACTCCAAGGAATAGTAACTATAAGAAACTTCATAAATTGCCCCCCCCCCCCCCAATAAAAGAAAAAAGTGATGGCACCAGCCTCGGCTGATACCTCACAAAATAGTCATGAAGGGTCAGGGGAGATAGGAAGACCAAGGAGAAAGAGTACTAAACAAACATCCACTGGAAGAGTGCGATGAATACTGGGACCTTGAGGGGGCTTATTGCCACCTAAATCCCATAGGTAACCAATGGTTGTTACCAACGATAAATCAATGGTAAGCGGCTGGTGCGATACCGCAAAGTCATTTGCAATGGTTATCGAAAAGAAGTGGAGAGTACTGAACATCTGGGGAGGCATGTTGTCACTCAGACTCCAGGGAATACCAACAGTTATTGTCAGTAAGCAATCACTGACGATGACTTGTGTGAGAACTAGTGAGTGCAAATAATAATAATGAAGGATTGTATCTTTCTGTCTGAATCCGAAACTATATTATTCTAATAATGTACTTTTCTACTTTCTTTCAATGCTCAATTCAGAGAGGGAGTAGCATATGTTCTGTTATCATGATACCATCCTCACAGACATTACCTCCTCCTTTTTTTATCGATGTAAATCTTTGTAGTATTTATTCTGTTGTCCTGAGACCATTTCCCAGGCATTCACTTCTCCTTTGGTGGAGTAGGTTAGTATATGTTTGTTCGTCATTATACCATCCTCTCAGCATAACCTCCTTTTTTTAGTGAGGTAGTGTAGTATCTGTTCTGTTGTCATGATACCAGCTTCTCAGGCATTACCTCCTTCTCTGGGGGTAGTATAGTACCCGTTTTGTAGTCATGATATAATACTCCAAGGCATTATCTCCTCTTCTTGGGATAGTGTAGTATCTGTTCTGTTGTCATGAGACCGTCCTCCCAGGCATTACATCACCCTTCAACAAGAAATTGCCAAAATCAGCAGTCATTAGCAAACTCAACACTTCCACTGTATACATACTAGCAAAATTATTATTGCTAGTATAAATAATATAACAACACGTTCATATAAAGCAAAGATAAATAAATAATAAAATAGTAATTGTAGTCTTTGATTTGTATTTGTTTATTTTTTTACCATCAAAACGTCCGCAGTGTCCACTAACCGAACTTAACAAAACATCCAGTAGTCTAAGCGGGGTAGGGGTGGTGGCATTGAAATAAGTACTAACCACCCCGGACATATTTCATCATTAATTAATCTCTCATTAAAGATACGAATTGTAATTACAATTATGGAAAATTCTTGAACCAATGCCAAGCTGCGTGTAATTGAAATCGAGCGATTTTCCTCGGAAATGAAGAACTGTTCGTGGCGAACATTAACAATTATGTATTCTTGCTTCTCTCTTTCTTTTTTATGTCCTTGCCTGATGTCAGGCGATACTATTCTTAAAGTAATATATATATATATATATATATATATATATATATATATATATATATATATATATATAACACTAATTCCTTCTTTGTTTCTAATTTGCTGTATAAATGGTGCGATTGACCCCTAATACCTTGATGCGTTTTGTATGTTAGTAAATTGGGGTTCGTAACCTGTGCCGATGAAGAGAACCAATATTTAATTTTTTAAATAAAAATATATATCGTCTCAGAAACGATCGTACACATACTGTTGTTATTTTGGATTCTTGGAGCGCAAATAAATGATCAAGTAACAAAGTTTACATTAGATCTATCGCCCACACTTAATGAAGCTGGAAGTAAGCAGAAAAAAAATTAATTTGGACCCTAACACACAGATCTCTTATGAGTGGTTCAAAAAGCAGAATTAGACGCAAAAATAAAAAATACTAATACTTTGTCGAATAATAGCTTCCCTCTGGTCAGTCATCAAAAGGAAAATAGCCAATTTTTTTCTGAAATAAAACCTAATACGGTGACTAAAATTCCGATTTATATTCGTTTACCTTGGTTAGGTACAGTAAGTGAGAAGTTCACCAAATAAATTAGCTCAGCAGTAGAAAATTGCTATTTTGCTTCCAACGTGCGTCTTGTGTTTTGTACAAACCCCTTGTTGACGTCTTCTCCAAAAGACATTGTAACCCCTCCCTTCCACCACCACCACCACAAAATAATTTGATTTATCATTTTCAATGTAGTTGCAGTGCCGACTACGCGGGTAGGACGATGTTGAGTTTGGACGATAGAGTACAACAACACACCCTGAGTAAAATTAGGAATGGAACCTTCCAGTCAACGGACGTTCTAAAAAAATACATACGGGTCTTCTATAACCGACCATTTGATTAAAAACCCGTCGAGCGCAATGAACTTCAGCATTGACTCATTTACCTTCTTGAGTCGTGCTCACTCCATATTCCACCTTAAAATCTTGGAGACTATCCACGTACGTCCCAAACGGCCTTCCCTCTGTAAACATCCTTCATTGTAAATAACATAACGCTCTCTTTGTTTTTAATATATACTTTCCTTTTTTTCTCTACATTCTTCTTTTTTCTCTTTTCTCTACATTCTCCCACGATACAGCTAACGTTAAGTGTGGGCGACACCGGTCGACTGGCACATTTTTTCTCTAGTATCTTTTAATCATGAAAGATAAAACATGTCTTCCCTTCGTAATTGCCCGAATAAATTTCTGTACGCCAAAGAAAATCATGAAATATATATATATATATATATATATATATATATATATATACGTCCATAAGAAATATGAGGCGACATAATGTATGTAAGGAAGTTAACTCTCTCTAGCGCTTAGGAAGCGCATCACTTTAAACATCACTTATATATATATATATATATATATATATATATATATATATATATATATATATATATATATATATATATATATATATATATGAATTTTGTTAACACAAAGGTTTAAGTTGTTTCTCAATAGTTTACGACGAGAGCTTTTAATTTAATGTCATGTAAAACCTTAGTTATTCAGGAAACAATATTCCATATATTCATAAAAAAAAACACTTTTATTTGTAAACAATTGTTTCTGCCCATCTCAAAAGCATACATGTTAATAATATACAAAATGTCGATTTTTCAAGAGGAGGCTTCAACAGTGCATAAAAGTTCACCCGTCAGGCTGAATAAACTTAAGTGCATCTGATATTCATCTATTTTTTATATATTTTCTTTTTCCTCACAATCTTTTTCTTTTCTTTTTTTAGGGAAATATTTATTTGACCCTATTTTTCGATATGAATGTTCATATTGTAATCTGTACATGCCATTTGCGTCTCTCGTTTTTTACCGTGTTTATATTCCGTCGATAAGAATCGATAAAAAATATACTTCAAAAGTTACAGATATAAGTAATAAATATTCCCACCAACTGTAATCATCTGGATTTAAGATCTTTTCTTTTCCTTCTTATCTTTTTACTTCATTTTTAATCCTTTCTTCATATTTTACGCATAAGGGCATACATATATATATATATATATATATATATATATATATATATATATATATATATATATATATATATATATATATATATATATTAGTAAAATGTGACCCGTTGGACACCCATTGAGCTCGGGTTAAACTGTTTGAATGAGGAAAAATGAGTTTGGAAATCTAGCTAAATATAAAAAATAAAAAGACAAAATTAAAAATCAGCATATATTTGCACGATATATATATATATATATATATATATATATATATATATATATATATATATATATTATTTTTAATTAATATTTATATCCACAGATATGCAAATTTTATATTTACAGCTGCTTCGTCAATATTCCAGACAATCAGATTCTCTTTTGGCATCAACAAAGCCTGAATTTTCTAGACGATGATTCGCCAGAAAAATATCAACAAAAGAAATCTAAACTAACTTTCGAAAGCATTGTTTAAGATCGATTTATTCTGAAACACATGTGTTCTCAATTCAAGATCGACGCTATTTCTAATCTTCTCAATCAATTCGAAACACAATTACCTCTCTTACCTTGCCCTTCTCAAAATAAACGACAAAGACCGAAAAATACGTTAACAGCAATTAAAACCTTAATTTTTACTTCATAAATATGCATCTCATAAATATATATACACTTGAATCAGTAATTACCTAATTTCACTATAGTGTTGAGATTAAATGATTAAAAAATGGTTTCAAGAGAACCGCATTGGTTAACTTACTCTGAAAAACTCATGTAAGAAACATCTTGAGTCGTGCTCACTCCATATTCCACCTTAAAATCTTGGAGACTATCCATGTACGCCCCAAACGGCCTTCCCTCTGTAAACATCCTTCATTGTAAATAACATAACGCTCTCTTTGTTTTTAATATATACTTTCCTTTTTTTTCTCTACATTCTCCTTTTTTCTCTTTTCTCTACATTCTCCCATGTTACAGCTCACGTTAAGTGTGGGCGACAAAAAAAAATTCCTTGCATTCGTAGGTTGTTTTGTTTTTGCTAGTTAAAACCATTGCATTTTTTTTTTTTTAATTAGAAGAGTTATGTATTTTTAGGTGGAAAAGAGCTAGGTAGGAGTTATAATTATGTTTTTGGATTGATTGGGAAGATGAAAAATGGTGTTGATCTTAATTTTTTTAGGTACGTCTCGAGAAACATCTTTATTAAATGGATCGGCAAAAAAATATTCAGATGTTGTCGAAATGATAGATAAGTTCGCTTTTATCAGAAAAAATGCATTTTAATAGATATATTTTTTTAATCGTCCAAATCTCAAGCATTGGAGTACATAATTAAGCTGGAAGTAAGCAGAAAAAAATAAAATTCACCAGCATATTTGATGAAGTTCTATTATAGTAAGGTTCAAAAAAGTGAAAATCCTGTTTTAGTGAAGAGTTATGAATTCAACTGGAGAAAAATATTTGTGTTTTATCTTGCACTAAGTTTAATAGCTATGAAAATTCAACAGCCAAAGGGAAATAACTCTTGGATTCCCAAGAAATTAAAGTAAATTCAGACAAGCTATTTAGAAATTGAAAAGATATAGATGATTGAAGTTAGTAATATGTTTAGATCTATAAAAAATAATTAAGAATTTAATATGTTAAGAGGACATGCATTATTTAAGTCTAGAAGCAGACGAACAAAGAGTGGATGATAGCCAAAAAGATTGTTATATTCACTTAATAAGCACATTATAATACTTCCTATTGCTAATTACGCCTAGGTAAACTTAATTATTGATTAAATGGATATTATTAATGTTATTTAATTTAGGTGTTAATTTTATTACTAAGGTATAAGATTTAATGTCACTTTATTGGAATAGTGCTGAAAAAGTCCTATATACAAATATTTAAAAAATAACCTTAGAGAAACTAGAAGATGTAAATGTGGGTATTTGTATAGAAATATAAGTTAAAATAATATCTGAACCAAAGGTCTAGCAGAGGTAAACGGAGTGCAAATATTTATAGACAAGTACATCTAGGATTAGATCAAATATTTCTAATAGGTTGGCTTATATTAAGTTTATTACCTGAAATGTATCTCTACATAACTTAATAGCTACTCCAGAAAATAGTTTCGTATATAATAAACTAGATGCTAACTTATTGCGAAGAAACTTCTGCGTCAGAATATAATGGAATAGACCAAATTCCAATTATCTAAGTTGTCTCATATTAGTCATATCTAAATTTTCTCTTGTGCAGACATGAGGAAATTATCTCAGATTTTCTATTTAAAAGATGGAAATCTAATTTCATAATAGTCAAGGTATCAGATATACAAAAGTTGCATGAATACAAACCAGGTTTATAGGGGTTAACTTTTTTAGGAATTGACTATTCTATATGATAATATATTTGTCTGTTCTTAAGGCTTCATACGTACTTAGATAGTGGAGTAGAGCTAATATATTTATTATTAGTAAAAGAATGTTGATGTGTTCAGATGTTTAATTAGTGTGGCGGGAGAGTCAATATAAGTAAAGACATCTTATCGGTGTAACTATTATTTTATTATTATAATGAGACGGGAACATTTAAATTAATCACAAGGTTTACCAACGAAGGACACGGGACTCGAAACTATAATGTAAAAAGACAAATTATTTTAGTTAAAAAGATATTAAATTAATAAGAGAATTGTACGTGTTTTCTTTATGTCTTGTGTGGACTACTGAAACCTATTTACCAGGAAATACGATACAACAAAACGGCTACGGATCAAAAGCTTTTGAGTCCCCTTAAAGAAGTTGAACTGCAATGGCACAATCTTATTTTTACCGTGCGGTTTTTAAATAGTGTTTTGTTTCCAATTGCATACCCAAACACATGAGATAATATACTACTAAAATAATTTCTAATGTCGGTATTCACTTATTTTCTAATTTATATTACTAACACTTATCATCGAGTGGCCTTTGGCCCTTGATAAGTTGTGACCCCTTAGTATATATATATATATATATATATATATATATATATATGTTTGTGTAAGTCTATTTTGACATGTTCGCACCTAGAAGATGGCAATTCGAATAAAGTGCGCATGTATAACTTAACCGCCTATGCACAGATAGACCAATCAAATGCGTGCGCGCCAAGAAAGGGTGGAATCTAAAATTTTCAATGAAGTTGTCTACAAAAACACAGATTTGAAGAGAGAACGAAACAGATCATGCCAAGATGTCTACTATTCCACACGTAGCTATGAGACAATTGCCTGGCACTCGCACCAATAAAAACAGCCCAGTCTTAACCATTCATTCATCCATTCTACCAAAGGATGCACTATCAACTTAAAACACACAAAAGCAACCAACTTCGCTTATTCTTCCATCTACAATAACAACAACACCACCAACAACGCTACAGCTATGTTACGCTATGCTGAACGCAAACACGAACCATTATCATTGCAAGCAACTACACGGCAGCGTCAATATACCAACAACGCCTAAACAGGACTGCTATACTTTCCTATAACCCGTCTTTCTAGTGATAAAGACATTTCACATAACTCTTACATAACTGGATAATAATTTTTTTAAAAACGTATTACTAATTAAAATCGATTGTAACTTTCAATGTATAATATGTGATATACTCACACATCTGCAACCACAACAAATTATAACACTTCTCTT